>JAGDQP010010923.1:0-54370 GCA_022664845.1 Lepisma saccharinum
GGAACTCGGCTGCATGCACTGCCGTACGTGTTGATACTCCCCTCGATTCGCTCGCGTCGCTGCGCCAAGAATCCCACGGCAGGCCGCGCATCGAACTTGAGGAGTTTGGAGGAACTGCGTCTTTTTATCACAACCAGAATCTGCAGTGCACTGCGCCACATGATGCAGATATTCCCTCATACTCCAGAGCGCTGCGTCCGAATGGGGAAACTTCCACATTCTGCCTGTATAACATGCTCCTGGCAGTGCTAACGTTTGTGACGAGTAAAACTTGGTGGGACACGCAGGAGTATTGGAAGTTGGCGCGAGGAACTAGGCTCATCCATATTCCATTTCACCACTTTTTAAGGTTGAAGGAGTTGACTGGACAGTTTGCACCCCTGGTGCTTTTGCTCGTATTTCGCAGCTTTTTACACTTGTGTAATGTATATACTCGCTTCGCCTCATTGGGGCGCTGCCCCCAGAATTCCAAGATGGCCTCGCTGGGGCGCACCCCTTTATCGCAATCAGGCTCCAGCTGGGAACTGTACCCTAGTAGGGGAGACGAGCCGAATTTATTCTAACCTACTCGTAATGGTACACCTTCATACCAAATTTCGTTTCTCTAGCTTCAGTCGTTATAAAGTGGGGCTTAGGCGGGCATTTTGGATAAAAGATGGACACATTTTTAACGTTTTCTTATATTTTCGTGACATACTCGTGATGATACACTGTCATACCAAATTTCATTTCTCTATCTCGAACGATGTGAAAAATGGTATTTCAGCTGCCATTTTGAATCAAAGATGGTGAATTTTTTAAAACGTTGTTATGTTTTCCTAAACTACTCTTGATAATACATCATTATGCCAAATTTCGTATCTCTGGCTCAAGCAGTTGGAAAATGGATTTATGACGCCCGCCATTTTGGATCCAAGATGGCGTCTTTAGAGGTATTTTGTAATATTTTCATAATCTACAAATAATGTTGTACTGTCAAACTAAATTTCATTATTCTAGCGGCAGCAGTTTAGGCTGTGTATTCTTTAAAATTTAGGGTTGGCGGCCATTTTGAATCCAAAATGGCGACTTTTTCAAATTTTTAAAAAGTTTTCTTAATTTGCTACCAATGATGTAGTTTCATACCAAATTTCACTGTTCTATCTTTAGCCGTTTAGGCTGTGTATTCTTTGAAATTTTAGGTTTGGCGGCCATTTTGAATCCAAGATGGCGACCTTTTCAAAATGTCGGAATTTTTCCTGTATCTACTTATCATCCTCTACCTTCATACCAAATTTCATGTTTCTAGCTTACTCCAAACACCCTAAACAATATGATGAGTGAGTCAGTCAGTGAGTGAGTGAGTGAGTGAGTCAGTTAGCCTAAAATGTGCAATTTCAGGGGTCCACAACTAGAACATAGTTTGAGATACGAATATGAAATTTTGTACATCTGCACATATTTACCATATCTCCTTAACGGCAAAAGCTCATATTCCTATCTTTAACATCTTTTTTCTTACGGGGCCCCCAAATCGTCGATTTTGCCATAAACTCTTGTTCCTGTATAACATGCTTCTGGCAGTGCTAACGTTTTCTGGCGTGAAGAACTTGGCTCATGCACTGCCGTGCATGTTGATATGGATATATACATTTGAGAAAAGCAACGGTGTCGACTTTTTCGGGTGAATGTTCTCGAAACGTACGCCACACATAAAAGAAAATGTTGATGGTAACATAATCTCTAATACCAGTATTGATCCCCTTCGAACATGAACATTTCGACATTTGAAAAACGAAAGAGATATAAAGCCCTAAATATACGATTTTGTCGGTCGAGCGTACTCTTGTCCTTAGTGCACACGTACCGAAAGCTCCCTTGCTCAACTGAAAGAGTTGTCACATGATATGGTTTTTAACTTTAGTGATTGGTTGAATAGATACAGAGTTAGGAAAAAAGAATAACGATATTAGTGGTCATGTATACACATTCTAGCTGCATATGTCCAAAGTGCTGAATAACGTTGTGACGTCACCAATGTAAGATGTTAAAAAAAAGTTTTATTGAATATCTCGCGTTGTAAATAAGCTATCGATATGAAATAATCAATGATTTGCTTAGGTAAAGCAGATGCAACTTTCAATACAAACCAAACTCTTGATAACGTATCACGTGATATAGATTCTGTATACGGCCATCTTGGCCAAATTAGCAAATTTCGATTACCGCATTGAAATCCACAATAAAACGATAATGTAGTCAGCATTACAAGCGAAGCTTGAAATTCAAATCAAACAATGCACAACGTGTCACATGATATAGTTTCCGACCGTCATATTAGCAGATAATTACATTTCTGACCATAATTTATGAACTTTATGCAGAATGTATCTAATTCCTATATAATCCCATGTTAAAAATTAACAAATTTTAGAAAATGTTTTCTTATTTAGCGATGATATACACATAAAAGGACTTCAGATTCGTGTTTGCCATATCGAGTTTGGGAAAAAGCAGGTTGCAAATGGACGATTAAACGAACCGGAAGCTCTCCACGACGCCATTTTGAATTTTTCGAGACAAATAAAAATATCTGCTAGAAACGTGGAACAAACGGCATTTCGTTCAGAATGACACTCCGAGAAAGATAGCTATCTCGGATTTTCCAAAATACATGCCATCACTTAGTTGTGGCGGCCATTTTGTGAAATATTTACATTTCAATATCTCGCGTTATAATGGTCATATCAAGATGGATTAAACGTCTTCTTACTCAGTAATGCATCCTAAAGAAGAAAATTCCAGTCAAAATAGCAAAAATCTATGACGTCAGAGACTGAAAGCCCCATCTTGATATATATAATATAAAATGGTGGTATCAATATGGAATAAACAGTGTAACGTTGAGGTAATCATAGTGCGCATGCATGAGAAAAGTAGCCACCAGTAGTGCAAACCATACAAAATGCAACCCAAAGTTCTGCTTTTACTCTAAAAGTAACGTTTTTGCTAGATTCGTCAACGCCACTGAAAACAGAATTTTCAACGAAAACCAAATTTGGGTTTATTTTTGCGCTACAACGCATAGTTTCCGAGATATCCGCGAATATAGTTTTTCAGCATTTTTCGCTGTCAAAATAATGCAAAAACGTAAAACAAGTTTAACTGCAACCAAAGATATTTCAGAAATTGCATAATATTTTCGTAATCTAATAGGAATGATGTACCAAATTTGTCTTTCTAGCTCCAGCGCTGTGTGCAATGTTTTTGGGCGGCCATTTTGAATCCAAGATAGTGACATTTAAAAAATGTGGTAATGTTTTTTTCTAAACTACTTATGATCGTGTACCTTCATACCAAATTTTGTGTTTCTAGCTCAAACCGTTTGGAAAATAGATTTTTAGGGTCCACCATTTTGGATTTAAGATGGCGTCTTTGGGTACATTGTGTTATATTTTCGTAACGTACAGTTGATAATGTACCTCCTTAGCAAATTTAATTTCTGTAGCCCCAGCCGTTTAGCCTCCTTATTCTATACAACAATGGGTTTAGCGGCCATTTTGGATCCAAGATGGTGACTTTTTCAAAATGTCGGATTTTTCCCTTTACCTACTCATGGTCCTACACCTTCATACCAAATTTGTTGTTTCTAGCTACAGTAGTTTGGCCTGTGAATTTATATAGATGAGTGAATCAGTCAGTCAGTCAGTGAATGAGTGAGTGTCCATGGGGCTATATAGTATGTGGATATCGTTCGTATTAAACAAGGTGAAAAACTGGACCATAAAAAAAAATAAGCATAGGGGCTGTGAATCAAGATGTACCAAAAAAAAAGAAATAATAATAATAATGCAAAAGACACTTTTCGTACAATTTAACTGTTCAGAGAACTAACGAAATATCATTGTAATTATACATTTGTATAATTACAATTTGATCTGAAAATTACGCACTGTGAGCTTTAAAAATCCAGAGTCTAATTTTGAACATAGGAAGAATTTCAAGAAATATCAGAAATATCTAGGACTCAACCTACAAGAGATTTTCCATCGTACCTACTCAAATTTTGTTAAACAAACTTAGGCACACTATAGGAAAAATTGTCGTGTTCGTCAAGTGTATGGGTAATTCTCCCCGTATCTATGCTGTATTGAAATCTATTACAATTTAGAGCCGAAAGGTGAACTTAAAGGTTTTCAATTGCGTAATGTGTGATTTGAATCTTGATAAAAAAAGAAATGTTTAGGTGCCAAATTTATGTGTTCTCGAATTTTAATTAATGATGCACATACAAACTGTATTAATTTGAACCAATGGCATTTCGTCATTTCTTTGGTCTAAAATTGTTGTTGGGAGAGGAGAAGGAACTGAGTGTACGTTCAAATTTGGAATTTCCATGAGGTAAAAATATGGTTCTAAATGCCTGATTCTCTAATTAGAAAAAAATAAACAAATGAATAAATAAAATTAAAAAATCTGCATGATTTTTTAGCATTACGGTGACACAAATTCGAAGTACGGGAACACCGTGTACTCTCTTCCTTACGGTCGATTTTCCAATTGGTGCACGAAATTCGAATTTGCGGGATCTCAACGACGGTATTACTGTATTCAATCTGGTTTTCGCATTAACAAAACTGAAGTAAAAACAAACATTTAGTGCATATAATTTTGAACGATACGCGAGAGCGTCAAAATTGGTGGGGAATTTGTCATATTCGGGTTGGTCTTTCCAGGTGTGACCTAGGTGTGCTACTACATCCCTGGGGTTTATAGTAGCGTCTGCAGGTTTAACAGATCGTCCTCCTTTGAAGTGCATGATTGGTACACAAGGACATACATTTTTAAGAACTGATTCTTTTTGTATGTCAGTAGTAATGGTAGTACGGGGAGTGTGATCCTTAGGTTGTACAATGAAAGAGAGGTGGAAATCAATGGCTTTTAAGTGTCAATGTAAAATTGTAACCCAACGTTTTCCCGGCGTGGACCAAAATTTGCATTGATTTTTCTCGGTTCTTGTTACAAAAACGTAGGAATACCTCATAATCTTCAACTACACGAAAAACACAGGTTAGGGCCGTAGAGAGTGATTCTACACTCCCTGGTGGGAAGATCTCATGACGACGGTGGTGTGCGATCCGTGGTTGAATATGAAACGTAATAGAATATGTACATCCGGAAATTATGTTGCGTATATGGAACATACTAGGACAAAACTTGGCAAATGTTGATGATGTCTGACTGAATTTTGAACAAAACACCAACCGGACAAATGTCAGGATGAATCTTATCATGAAGGAGGTTTACCTTTCCTCTACAAAATTTTCAAGAATTACAATTGAATTATTTTGGGAAATTAAAAAAAAGAAAAAAGAAAAAAAAGAAAGAAAGAAAAGAAAAGAATCGAATTTGGGAATTAATTTAAGTTGGTACTTTAAAATCCGGAAGCGTACGCTCTTAGAAACAGTTTCTAAATTGGCATTCTGCACCATGTCATCTTCGCTAGATATGGTAGCGCCGTGTAGCGAAGTATGATCTAATAAAGCTGGAATTGCGATAGTGGATAATGCGTAGATCAGTAACTTAGGAAAGGAAACATAACATATGTACCTGTAACTTATTGTTAGGACGTTCACTCGGCACCGAGGAAGATCTATTAATGGTCCCTCACAAATACATTTCTGATGACAACTAAATGACGCCTATTATCAGATCCAATACACAAGATAAACAAACACAGGATGAAATGTATAAGAAGTTTCAAACTAGACTAGCTGCCTAGTTGAGGTGGTCTATGCTGAACTATGGAAGGCCAGAGATCTCAGATGGGTGGCAAACTCGGAAAACAAGGTCTCTAAAGCCGGACTCTTCTTGCTTCGTGCCTACACCATCAAGGTCTGGTACATGTGCTATTCTTGAATAGATCAATCGACGAGATGTTAATAACAAACGTCGATGTTGCCTATAGTAGTCTTAGGCTCGGCGGAGTTAAACAGTTCCTGATACAACGGAGAATCGAATTGGAGACTTCATAAGCTGGCGCACAGAGTTTTCTGTACACAAGCGGATGCAGCGCGGCTGAAGGAAACTGCTCAGCCAATCAGAGACGAGTATTGGCAATGACTGATGGAGGTGTTCACGTGCATTGCCGGTGGCTCTTGTGCTGACAGATACTAAAAACTGCTGACCTTGCAATTAATCCGCTGACACATACGTAACATTTCTCCTGATTTGTGGAGAGCCGGGAATTCCTTTAATGAATGAATGCGTAAATTCTCTCTTTAATAATCCCTTTATGTCCTATTGTAGGTGCAAGACAAATTTGGAACTGAGTTCGTATTGACAATTACCTAACATTAAAAGATGCTTGTTGATGTGCACATAAGACTTCGATAATCGAACCACCTTTTACTTACGTTCTTAAACATATAAAATAGAAAATGCATTAGAGGTTTGATCAACAGTTTCTCGCCAACACAATTATTAATAAAGGTCCAATTTCGCATACAAATACGTTTAGAGAATAGCGTGGAAGTCAGAGAGCCATAACTGTAGTATAACAAATTATCTTAAAACATTTCTTTAAATTTTTATTCTTTGCAGCTCGTGAGCAGTATATTTACGTCTACAATCAATCCAGATGCGCTGAAAGAGGAATCTCTCTCTCTCCCGCAAAGTTGACACGTGAATTGAACGAAGGGGTGGGTGGGGAGACAGTAAAGTTTCCGACTGTCACTAAACGACAACAACTTCCTGAAGAATGGTAGAGTTGCGTGAGGACAGCTTGTTTAGATGCGTCTTTTTTCTTTTTGTTTTCTTTTTCTGTTCTGTTCATATACCTAATAGTGAAAAATCTTCTGTTAGACAGTGGAACAATTTTTGGATCTGGAGAGAATCTCTTTCATTGTTTCAAACAAATTTTCGACATTAGTTTTGCCTTGGAATAAATATACTTTTACGTCATTTGAGAAATTCTATCCAGTGTTTGAGGGAATACAAGCGGTTACTCGACAAAGTTTCAATATAACTTTTTGATGAATACACACGAAGAAGCAAGTCAATTGTACTAGTCTTGAGACCAAATAGTCCTTGCGTCGATGTTACAAAATTAGTTCATTAGCATTACCAGTCGTCGGGCATTATCCCGGACAGCTCGTGAATTGAGAAATTGTCCCTGTCAGGAAGTTAAATATCCAGGAATGTTCTTTCATCTACGAACCTTAAATCTTTATTCCATTATAATTCTTTCGGAGTGCCATTTTATTAGATTTCCAGATTTAGTTTCTTGAACCCGCCATCACACAGGCGGTTTCGGAAGTTTCAGTGCAAGTAGTTTTGGTGTAGGATGTTTCGGTGCACGGAAGATTAAATACCTCTTTATTATAGAAAGGCTGTTGAACTATCAAGTTAACTTTATTGTTAGTCGGTTAATCCTCTTTCTGATGTACTAATTAAGGGAATTATTCGAAATTAAACTAGAAATTTGCTTTAAAAAATAGTTTTGATATTTTGAATTACTGTATTGCTGATACTTTCGATATGTGAATAAATTTATAAGTACAAAGTACTTAGAAAGTAAAGGTATATGAACTGCAGGATCTTCAGGGGGGAAAAAAAATGTAAAAAATCACTTAGAAAACAATAGGCTTGTGTATTGGTCGGTCAAGTGTAACGTACGGATTCAATCAATACTTATTTTATCTGACAATGAGAGAAGGGAGATCAGAGCAATGCTTACGTAAGGTATGCTTAAAAACATATTCGTCGAATTTTAAAGATTTACACGATTTTTCGACTACGATATAACGATAAGAAATTTTACACGTTTTACGTAAGCACGAGTGGACCGGTCGGTATCTGCTTATTTTACTTACAACAGGGAGGGGGCTGAAAATATGCTTACGCAAGAGCACCCCTAAAACCCCAGTAACATTGTAAACTTTGATTCTGGTTCAACATTTTTACTTGGATTTCCACGACTGAACAAACACTTTTGGCAAGATTGCTCCTTGGGTAAAGTTTAGTTTAGGTTCCCCTTCCCAAAATGTATGATATACAGGAGAACGGTAAGGTTTTCTATGTGTGTGGGAGTGCTGAAATACAATATACAACAAAATTTCGAGCGATAGAGATGTCAAATAGGCCTAAGAGTGAAAGAGCTAGGAGCACCTAGGACTATTTGGCTGCCTCGGTGTTCAGGCAGAACACATGGTGTGTGTTGAAGATGATATGCCGCGCATATAATAAAAAAATGGTCTAACCTGACTTTAGTCTTCGCTTCTCTACATTGAGTCTGTGATTTCTGTAGCAAATTACAAGTCATTAATAACACGAAGTGACGCCAACAATATTCTCCAGCATGCCACCGAGTTTGCATATGCTGAACAACTCAAGTATGTATTTAACGAAATAATAATGACACATGCCTTTTCATAACACTTTTTGATTGCTAGCTGTCGCTATGATTTTCTGGAAGTATCTGTGTTAATTATTTGTAAAAGAATCAGTGGTACAGAGCGTACACACGGTTCAATAGCTGGCGCAAGCTGGGGAACCGAAAGGAAAAATTACCCTGCTCCTTCATCGAGAGCACTATTAACAAAGTGAAATGTAAAATTAATAGAATATACTGTTTTATATACCTGGTGATTGCGCAAGTTATATTATCTAAGAAGTATGCAAACAATAAATACACAGGGTACAGAAAACTTACAATATCATTTCAAATCTGGTGTACATGAGTGGTATAGGTAGATGCCAGAACCTGCGCGCTCAGACCCCTTAACCCTTCAATATAGCAACTAAATATTTAACTTCGTTCTTTTACTAATCAGTAAGTTCTTGCGCCGAAACTTCCTTGCAACGAAACATCCTTACACCAAAACTTCCATGTATTGAAACATCCTGCACCTAAACATCCTAGTCCCCACAGGCAGTACATGAACACCGTTACACGCATGAATGTGAAGTGAGCTTTGTAATAATTTACGATAAATAATTTATTTATACAGATAGGTAAGACTGTGGTTTTTGTGTACAGTATGTTATGACTATATGTGTTTAGTTTATACAATGTAGGTAACATTTATATCTATTTGTCATCGAATGGCTCATACTACCAAACACAAGTTCCAGAACGCTTACAAGCATGATGATAATTTGACTCCTGATTATTATCCAAGACTAATTTTGGTAACCTGCACATATTATTATTATTTAAAATTTATTTAGTTATCATTTTGTTTGATTTTTCACTTGGCTTTAAACCGTTGAGGGCAGCAGCAAAAAGCTGGTTAACTTGAGTACTAACTAATACGTGTTTTATTATTCAATAATAATTGTTTGGTAAGACTGTTGTCGGGTGCCTTTGTCTTTTGTCTGTGTCACCCAGTGAGTCATGCTTTTTTACTACCTTCACATTGAATATAGAACAGTTATCAATAAATTAACCAGAAGAAAACGAATATAATGATTTCAAAACTAAAGAATAAAGGCAAAAATGATGATTTCAAGAAGAAAAGGATGTGTGCATATAATAAGGATTGGGAGAACACAAAGTGGCTAACTACAGTTGTTAATAGTGAATATTCTAAATGTCTCTAGTCTCTAGTGTTTTCCATCACATTCAACATCAGCATTCATATTTGTCAATAGACTGTAGGCTACAGTTTGTTCGACTGTTTTCCTGGTTCAAATATTGGTGCTAAAGTATCCTCCTGTGGACACACTAAGTGTCAGGCTATAGTGTGTAATGTACTAGATCAGTGTTCCACAAACTACTTTCAAGTGCGGACCAATTTTACTAGACCGGAAGGTCTACCGATCACCTTACTCTTGTCATCTTCGAAGGGAATTTTTATAATTTTTTAAAGATTTTTGAGTTAAGTACCACTATACTAATATTTTTCGAACAGTATTAATTAATTTTCCCTTAATTTTGTATTTGAATTAATAGCTGAAGAAACTGCATGTTAGTTTCTCTTTAATAAGAGAATATTTCATTCTGTTTAAAAAGATAAATCAAGAATATTTTATAGGTCTATAAGCAATTTATTTTTTAGGAAAGAATTTTTATAATCTCTCCCTTTCTTGGTACACTTCACGCACAAAATATCTGTCGATCACGAACAGTGCAAAGTAAAAGTCCCCTTATCTTCACACGAACGACTGAGCGTACAATTCTCAAACTTTTGAATAGACATTGTATTCTTATGGGTCCAGGTGAAATTATTCTTTCTGATTCTGAACTATATTGTGTAATTCACTGTTCTTTTGATCTTGATTTTTTTTTCTAATGCTCACTCTAGTCTATAGGTAATGCAGACGTGATTACAGAAGAAATTAAAGACGTCCTAGATTTAATTTATCGCAACAGCTACTTTCATTTCAATGATTACAGTGCTGACCGATTTAACAAGAAGAGTTTATTACTTATTGTTATTTGGAAACTTACTTATTTCAATGTTAGCTCTACGGAAAACTTTGTAACAAACAGCTAATATTGGGTACGCGCAAACGTTTTACCCGTTTTTTGTCTACATATACGGTAGAAGTGCAAACAACCCTTATGACTGTGCATAATTGTCATCACAATCGGTTACCTCTCGCCATCTTTATGGTAGGAGATAAATCCCACACCGATAAAGAGCGTGAGATTTGGAGTCGACGAACTGTTGTACGGCACATTATCACAACCTCCACATCATCGAAGATTTTCCGAGCGAAGGAGTTTTGCAAAGCGCAAAACAGGTGGTAGTCTGTAAGGGCCAAGTCAGGAGAATAGGGTGGGTGTGGTAAAACCTCCCAACTGAAGTCCATCAATTTTTAACAGGCGATGGCAGCAGAAAGTGCCTGGCGTTATCATGGTGATGATGACTCCTTGGCGATTGGTGAGGTAGGGCCGCTTCGATCGCAATGCTGCTAGTAGTTTGCCCAAATGTTGGCAGTAGAAGGTGGCATTAATGGTTTGGTTAGGTTCCATGACTACTAAGTGAATTATGGCTTTGACATCCCATTACACAATTAACTTTCTTGGGATGATGTTCTCGTTTGGACGTCGATGGAGGCAGGTACGAAACTCGACACACAGTCCTTCGACGCTTTACGTTAAGGTATAGAACCCACTTGTCATCACCCGTGACAACGTGTGTGAAGAAGTGATCATTTTTGTACTGGGAAAGCAAGGAAATACATGTCGCTATGCGCCCCTCACGTTGAGTTGCACTCAGCTGATGTGGAATCCAACGACCGAACTTTGTGGTGAAACCTCTTTCAACTGTTGTCCTGTATACGGCTGGATTCGGGCTGTTTCTTATGGCTTGGTTGAAATCCTCTTCGGAAAACAACTATGAACGTCCAGACCGGGCTTGATCTTGACAGATTCTGGTTCTGCTAACCACCCTGAATTTTCGAAACCACCGACAACATATGCTATCGTCAACTGCATCTTCACGATACAATTGTCGAATATTGTGGCAGGTTGTAATAGAACTGAAAAAGTATACAGTGTCTGATGTGCTCCTTACCGGTCTCTATTTCATCGACGTGATACGCTGTCGTTGTCTGCTTGTCCACGCTCACTGCCTCTGCCTGTGGTTGCTCTAAGTTTCTTACGGTTACCTTGCTAACGATTCACGCTCTGTCACTGTCATCTGTGGGGTCAGTACTTCGCGAAGCTGTAATATGTCAAAACGGGTAGAAGTTTTGCACTTAATCAACATTAGCTTATTTAATTCTGTAACTCCAACAGAGACTACAATTCCAATCACGAGAAGGCTACTTATAATATTATTAAACAGTTAAGAAGTATAAGTATGAAATACAAAAAAGGTCGTAAGTATATCAAAGTAATCATAATATCTTTTCTACAGAAAGTATTTGGACAATAGTATTTATTTCACTATGTCAACAAACCTACACATAACGTGTTAGAAAGGTGGCTACAAATTTAAAGGGTCCGTAGTAACGACTGTTGATGGTACACAACTTTTTACATAACTCTATTGAAGTGCTTCGAATTTTGAATTTATTTATGGTCTTTAGGAGTTTCAGGCCGGGATAAGATGAGGGGAGGGGATATGAAAAGTATTTGGCCAGGGATTAGTTAGTAAGTACAATCCGGGCATTTGCTTTGTAAGACTGAGAAAAAAAACCTGGAAAGCCTAAGTCGAGAGGAGCGGGCACTCGGGTCGTTGCCAGCACCTTCCGATTTCTAAGCCAGACCTCTACCAACTGAGCTACGGCCGCTCGATCTGAAACAGCTGAAAGTGCGTCACTTTTGGTGACCCGGCACAACCCGGTCGGAAACTTGACCCAAATGACGCGGTCTGGCAAACATAATTAACTTAGAATTTTGGAGTCGTATTTTTCGTGCTCTGATGGCTAACATCTCCGGTCCTGTTCACCTTTGAAAGAAACACGGTTCAAACGCAAGGAAATATTAAAAAATCTGTTTTGTCATCCAGATTACCAGGTCACCGGGACAGACCTAGACCCGATCAAAACTTGACCCAGTGGCCCGCTTCTGCTCTGGTCTGAATTTTGTGTCGTAAAATCTAAATTATGAATCTTGAAACTTGATTTTACAACTGCACCTCTTTGACTGGCGTCATACCAACCATTTCGTCATCAACCTGATACTTCAAATCGACTCTCATCTAATTTGTTGAACATCTGAATAAGAAAGAACAAACACGTGATGTTTTTTACCACCACCATCAACAATAATAATAATAATAATTATTATTATTATCATGATCATCATTTCGTGTGAAGTTCTGGATATCTTCTACTCCCTGCATCGTCTCACCTTTAGGCAACAGTAATAATAATAATAAATAAATAAATAAGCAACTCTCACTTTTTCAGAGGTGTAAACTAGTTTACACTGATCAAGTGAAAAGTATTAACATTAGGAAAACCGAGTTTGATAAGTCTGAATTATTAAATTCCTAAACGAGCTTGTGAGGATCTACGGACGGGACCTACAATGTTTCGTAAAGTAAGCTCCGAACCACTCGGTTCAACTAGTCTCCACCGGACTTCAACCCGAGTCTACAAGAGCTGAGTATTTTTACTCCAGTTCACACAAGTAACAGAATGTCCTAATAAACTTTTGTGAATACATTCCAGGCCCCCTCCCCCCCTACAAAAAAAAGTTCACACAAACAATAGAACGTCCTGATAATACGGATGTGAACACATTAATTCAATTCTTTTAGCTAGAAAGTCGCGGCAGCTAAACGAAAGAACATTTACTATGTAACTTTTCAATCGACTGAAATGACTTTTTCTGTCCAAATCGATCAATCATTTAAACTTACCCTGTGTCAAACTCAGATGTGGATTACATTGGCAAAATCTCTTGGAAAACTTTTCCAGTAGTGTCTGCAGGTAGTTTCCTCTATCGTTTGGAGCTTGGATCCTTTTGAAAAATCTTCTCAAGGCTAAAGGTAAGAACTGATTTCCATAATCCTGGAGCTCGACTAGTTCATCCAAAACGTCACGTCTGTAAGTCATAAAATTAAAAGTAATTATCTGAATGCAAAAATTATGTTCATTACTTCTGAGACAATTTCGAAGTGAATTAAATTTAAAAGATAAATGTTTCACTTTAATTTTATGTTATAAATATATGGTACATTCCAGCGTAACGGACGCAACATTCGTACAGCACTTTTACACATTTATGTATCTCTTTTAAAAAATTAATGTTACATCTCAAAGTTAAAACTTTACTTAAATGTAGGCCATGAATTGATTTGTATTCTGTGAAAAAAAAAAAAGTGATTGCATCTTGAATAGTTTACAAATTACAAAGTTTTAAATTTTTGTAACGTACGTAACACGGATTGGAGATGAATTTTTCAGTCCTTAGGGAAAATTGCATTTCCTCTGAAAGTACCAATGTTCTAAGTCCTAGATAAAATTTTTATTTTGGAAGGGCAAGGTATGTACTTCTTTGCTACTGCAAAGTTTTCGAATTACTCAATTAGTTTCTACGTGGCAACTTTTCCAAGCACGTAAAGGACGCAACATAAAAACGTAACGGACGTAACATTTTTCCAGGTGCATATAGCAAGTGAATTTCGCTTGTGGAACATAAGATAATAAATTTAAATATTAAAAGAAAAGTGAAATGAACAGGTAAACTACTTTCCAGTGAATCTTAGAGCACTTTTACAGTGTGTCTTGCAAACTTCGGGAGGTGATTATTAACTTCAAAACACGAAAAATTCATTTAACGAAATTTCGAGACATGCTTAAGTTTGGAGTTACAGGCGCTCAAAAACATCGGTGGTGGCATCGTCACAAATGACGTCATATCTCGACCCTTACTGGCATAAGCAGTATGGGCTTAGGAAATCACAACTGAAGTAGTACCCGATACATCCATTTAAGTAATGTTTATGATTGAGGGAGCACCGCATAGATAGGTTTTGCAATGTAAGGATTTTATTGTCAAGCAAATAAATGGTTTAATAGGGCATAGAAATCCTCTTTAAGATGGATTTTCCAATCATAAAAATAGCTGAGATACGTTCATTGATTTCTACTTCATTGTCATTTGCTAAACTGTTTACGTCATTATGTGTCGAACTATGACATCATTTGTGACGATGTCGCCGTAACTTTGAGCTCCTATAGCTTCGAAACTACTCATTCCTCGAAATTTCATCACAGGAACATTTTCCTTTTTTTAATGTAAATAATCACCTAATCACCTCCCAAAATTTGTGCCATTATTTCTAAAACACAGTGTATAGCCTACCTTCAGCATTTTTGTTTGCAACATTACAGAATGTCCGTACATTATTGACTAAAATTTTTCGTTACAAGTTCGTTACTAAAGTTTTTCGTTTCCTTTCCACAATCCCACAAACACCATATATGGTAATTTACCGTGCGAAACATATAAACAAAGTCAACTGTTCAGCTGATATCCCAAACTATCATCAAACTGTAGCGGTTCTTGAACTACCCAGTTGCAACACACATGGAGGACTATATATTTGTGCTGATCGTTCTACAATATGTACTCTCTAGATAGCTTTATTGTACACCAGTACTGAAATTTTATCATGCTTTAAGTACAATACTTAAAGCATGATATACTCAGAGGATATAATAATATACTCACAATAACATAACTCCTCTTAGATCCCGAGGGCGGCTTACGACTGTTGAATATGTGCATCACTGTTTCTTTCTTATCAAAATTTGATTGTTGTTTTTGACTACGTGAAGTTGTGTTTTAGTAATGAGTGCGTTACACCTCGTTTTAGTGTTATCTTAACAATTTTTCAAATGCATCAAGTAAACTAATTTATGTGAGAACTTTCCTATTTCCGTTGTTTCATTGGTAATTCGGTGATCTCTTCAGTGGAGGTATCCCGAATAAATTGATCAACAAACTGTAAGTTGTATTTAACATCTGCATGACTGTAATATTCACATAACACTAACTTGGGACTCCGACACACGAAGATGTAGTAACGAATGCTAGATGTGATGTCATAGCTTCTGACGGTGCTCCAATACATTTTGTAAAACGATAGCAGCAATATTCTGATCTGCATCATTGGAAAAACAAAGTACCTAGTTAGAGAGCAGCATACGTTATTTATTCTGCTCTAATGTTTGTTTATCTCGTATGTGATTGTTCTTTCTTGCAGAAATACTAAACGTTTCTGCAATATTAATTTTAGTATCCTTTTAGTCATCGTATATTTCTGGCCGTCTTTTGACACTGTTATGTTCTGTAGGATTCAAGGGCGTTATTTCCCTTCTCGTCCGTTGCATTCTTTCTTTTCTCGTATGTGTGTGCCTTGTAGCAACCCGACTGAATCTTCGTCTGTAGTCTCTGGTATTTTTCTTTATTGCTGCTTTTCTTCTCTTCATTTGTTTGCAATCTATGTTCCTTTTTTTCATGCTGCTTAATTTATCGTTTTCCAATGTTTCCACATGATTATGTTTCGTGAGCGAGTAAAAAATAGGCTTTTTGTGATGATTTGGAATAATGTCAATTATAACATCCATTATTTGAAGATACACATTCACGAATCTTCTCAGTATCCTAGAATAGAGCACATTTATACAGGACTACTTACATTTATAGTTCATGTTTAAAAATTAATTTCCAAAAGAACTGGACAAAGAAATATAATCACATGGAAATCTGATTTATCGATGTTTGCAGGTTGTCCTGATGAGAAGAGAGCCAAAATATAAAATCAAGAATAACAAGAGCTTACAGTAGAATATATACACATCAATTCAATCCTATTAATTATCTGACAATTATGTGCTAATACTATTCCTAAAATTATTATAAAATGTAGAAATACATTTATAATTTTGTTGCAACCTACGCGAAATTGTCCTCCGCCATTCTGTAATGTTTGTATCGTTATGGTTGGCAATCTTTGCACACATTTGTTCTGACGCAAAGACGAACGTTCCATACAAACAAGGGCAATATGTATTAATGCACGTTTTGCTTGTGAAAGTGACAACTCTCCATTGAACGTGTCGTTGTTACGTGGTCTCTATACTGAATATAGGCTAGGGTGTTACGTCCGTTACGCTTTATTCTCAGTTGTTATCTTACTTTCCTATGGTTTGGCTCCATCAAGTTATTACACTTGACAATCATTAGAAGTTGGCCAACTATTGCAGAAAAGTAGCCACTGGTTTAGAAGAAGCGCTAATTCTTTTGGTAATTTTTTAACGAAGTAACAAGGTAAACCACCTCCAAAATATTCATTGAAATATGTATACGTACGGAATATTTTGAATTTATCTGTCTGCTGAACTATTTGTTTAATATGCTCATATACCGTACAAAATTCTTTCAAAACCTTACGTTGGTGGTGGTGTCCAGCGGTAAAAATGTGTACAACACCTTAACTCCGAAACGTGTTAAACAAACAACATAGCTGCCGCATCACGTAACTCAGGGCTGAAAACAACATGTTTCTGGGATACTGGATACTTGTGCGTGCGAAACATGATATCCCTTAAAAAAAAAAAGTTTCATTTTGTCGTGGCAATGTCCACTTTTCGCTGGAATGCATCATATATTACAGAAGTTTAAAAAATAAAAAAAATGTATGAAAACTTAGGTGTAGTTAATGTTTCGGAGCTACAAACGCATGCTGTCTTCAAAGACTTCGAAACCAGCTCTATCCAATCCTACAGAAGGTGCGCATCGTATTACCCAAAGGAAGCAGGGGATTTCCAGAAATTCTCTGAAGGTAGGGCGAAAATTGGAAGAATAAGAAAACATTCCAAAGATTTGAGTATGAGTAAAGATTTGATATGCAATCTCCGCCATTTCACCGGGCAATGCCATTCTCTCTCACTGGTAACAATTAAGCTAAACATTCGTTGAATATGTAATTTTACTCCTGTTCGTTACATGCAATCACGATTTTGTGATAAGTCTTTCGGCACAGTGAACCTTTTTGACAAACGAAATATTGGAAAATCTTCGAAATATCTTTACTTCAGAAAATTTATGATAAAAAACCTCATTCTTTCGGGAAATACATTGTTAACCCATTGCACAATACGCAGTTTCCGATAGTGTAGGTTTCAAGTCTAACGATATTATCCCGTATCAGTTCTACCGTTAATTTTATCAGAAATTTCCACGCTTCTGAAACCTGGCGGGATTTCGTGCATTTCTACCGGTTTCGTGCTCTCCAATCCCTGTCTGTTCCGGATTACCCATTGGGTCGTTCCATTACAAATCAGGCAGAAAAAAGGCGAAATGTCACCCATAGTTTCAGATTTTGATCAAATTTTGAACATTGATTCTTGAAAGGATTCTTAGTACATATTCAAGTTACAGGTTTCTAGGCCACCTGTATCCAGAGTCACATTGCTTCGAAGTTAGCATGTTTTGTCCTTAAATCCTTAAATGTTGTTACGACCGGTACTTTACATACACACAGAAAATAGAATTTTATTTTTTAAAGTCATATTTCAAGTACTGTCAAAGATAAGTTTAGGTGTTTCTTATGTTAAATTCATCAGACAATTCAAATTTGATTACAAAATTGTGGTAGAACACATAGCTTTTGAGATGTGGCTTTATGATTGGAAAAAAAAAAAAAAAAAAAGAGAGAGCAGTTTACTAAAATGGTGTTCATCTTGCAACATAATACCGTGAATATCTCGAAAGGAACAACAGATACAGATACTGCACTTACACCATTGGAGGAGCAGAAAATTTGTTATAGTATGATGTAATAGAAACAGTGGATTCTAGGTGGGGACTCTATCTGCAGACCACTTTCTTTGTTTGTTTTTTCATTATATACAATGGTGTGGACATCTCAATACTAACATGAATATCTCAACGAGGAACACCAGATACAGATATGAAACTTACTCCACTAAAAAGAACAGAACACTTTTTACAGAATGGTACCAAAAAAGTGGATTCTTGATGGGAAAAGGCACTTTGTTTTACATCACTCTTTATCCATAATTACGTTGTCTTTGCAATATTATACGATTAATATCTCAAGGGAACACTAGTTGCAGATTTGGAACACGGTATCACATGGTAGGAGAGAAAAATGACAGAGCGGACTGGTGCGGGACTTGGGCTAAGACGACGCCATGTTGCCACAGATATATCTATATCTTTATATATCCACGATCACGATCACAATCGCTTCTGCTGACAACATGGAGTTTCCTTAACACCAGTCCCGCACCTATCCGCTCTCTCCATTTTCTCTCCTACCAGGTGAAAACGCTTTTGCGAAACGTAATGCTTTTCTTTTGCGTGTGTGATGTTATTGTACAGCTGTCTCAAGAATCTACCTTGTAAGTATCATTTTTTCTACGTGTTTTACAATTTCATAAGATTATGCTGAGAAAAATGAAGGTAAATAAAGAAAAATATCTACAGCAGTTTCGTATTAGGTCACATACATATTCGCATATCTAAAAGTCATTACGATATTTTGTGCACACAGTTGCAAGTTTTCAAGTGTGGAGGAAGAAAGCTAAGTGCACGAGTTCACAAACTACAAGACTGAAAAGACAGTGACGACACGTAGCGGACGCTGCATCACATTGGACAACAACTTACTACTGTAATGCGTAGATTACCGGAGTTTGAAATAATAATAACTGTATAGCGTGTACGTACAGTGTCAGAGTTCTACAAACTCAGCCTTTCACCCCTCTACTCTGCGTAAGATTCTTGGATGATATAATGATGCTACGGACTCATGATGAAACCAGTCTCAAGACATTTCTAGAACACTGAACCAATTCCGTGTTGTCCCATTCACTTGGTCCATTTCTGATGAAAGAGTCACATTTTTTGACGTGAACATCCCTTTAGAAAACAACACCCTCACCACTTCCGTTCACATAAAACCCACCAACCATATGCAGTATTTACACTACTCAAGTTCCCATCCCTACCAAGCCAAGAAAGCGATTCCTTTCTCCCTTGCACTCAGAGGACAACGCCTGAATTCCACCATCTCTGCTGCTGAAACTTACAACCAACGCCTCCAGGACGCTCTAGTCCACCGATGCCAGTCTTCTAACCTTGTAACCAAACAGATCCGCCGTGCATCCTCATACACTCAACCCACTCAGAAACCCGACCCACCGGCTCTAATCATTCAGTTCCATCCTAAACTAACCTAGTTGAAACAAATCATACACTGTTTCCACATCCTCCAATCTGACCTAGACACATGATCAGTATTCCCCACAAAACCTAGATTAGTTTCTCAACATCCACCTAATCTTAGGAACAACTTGGTCCGTACGAATACCTAATCACAACCCCCTCAAACCGGCGCCCATACATGCAAGAGACCCAGATAGTTTGCTCCCTTTTCATCATATCTCCTACAATCACTATCAATATTGCTAATGGTCGGTACACTCTCAATCCCAAGGGTACATGCCACACCCCTAATGTTATATACATCCTAACCTGTAACTTCTGTGATGCCTTTTATTTGGGGGAAAACAGGTTGTGCTCTCAACATTCGTATTAATAACCATCGTCACTTCTGTACTACCAACAAACCAGGTACCCCAGTTTCCTTGCACACCGAGTTCCACAATACCAATTTTGATCTATAGTTCGTGGTTGCCATAATCCACATTTTACCCCCTACGACCAGCACCTTAACACGCCATCTGTGGGAAAATGCCTTTATTCATGGTTTAAGCACGAAAATATATTCTCGCCTTAACCTTCAATAGCTCTAAACTTCCCCTTTTCCTTTGCATTTTCACACATTTCCATCCACGATCCCACCCTGTGCTTACACGCTATACAGTTACTATTATTCAAAGCTCCGGTAATCTCCGCATTACAGCAGACAGTTGTTGTCCAAGTTTGATGCATCGTCCGCTACGTGTCGCCACTGTCTCTTCAATCTTGTACATTGTGAATACGTGTTCTTCGCTTTCTTCCTCCACACTTGAAAACGTGCAACTGTGTGCACGGTATATGGTAGTGACTTTTATGTACCGGTATGTGAATATGTGTGTAACCTAATACGAAACTATAAGCTGTAAGTATTTTCCTTCATTTTTTTCATAAAATTACCTTAAATTGCCCTCCCGGCTTTCCTTTGTGCTAGTTATATATATATAAACTAGCGGTATTGTAGTTATATAACGCTTTTGCGAAACGTACTGCTGTTCTATTGTGTTTGTGATGTTATTGTACAACTGTCTGAAAAATCTACCATGTAAGTATCCTTTTTCCTACCTGTTTTACCATTATATATATAAGATGGTAAACATGGTAGAAAAAAAGTATACTTACATAGTGAAATCTTGAGATAGGAGCACACGAACTTCACAAACACTACAGCAAATTAGTTCGTTTCGCAATAGCGTTTTCAACTGTTGATTTTCAAGAGCTAATGTCTTGCTCACAGTAATTGGTTCAGAAGCATACGATGTATTGAAGGATGCTTGTACACCATCTCCACTAGTTCAGAAATCGTATGAAGACATTAAGAATACATTGGGACAGTTTGGTCAAAAACATATAGAAATATTGAGAGATACAGATTTCATACTACCAAAGAAGCCGAATTTCAATCTATCCAGGATTCTGCTTCTACTTTGAAGAAACAGGTAGTTCGATGATTTCAAACAACATGATTTCGCTGAGATCATGTTGTTTGAACAATTTGTGGTGGGACTACTCAGTGATGCAATTCGCAAAAAGATTGTTGTCAGAGGATAAACTTACATTTACTAAAGCTGTAGAGATTGCGTCGTTAATAGAGGAAATCGATGTGGTGTAAGAAAAACACACCAAGGACACCTGGCACACACACACACACACGCCTTAACTTAAAAGCAGAAAATTTGAACCGTGTTACCCAAGAACACAGTAAGGTTTAAAACGGGACAAGCGCCGAGCACACCCATTCTAAGTGTTGAAAATGTAAACACTTTGGACGCTTTTTAGTGAAGCCTTGCTAACCTTTACAACTAGAAGATGCTCCTTTGTGTTTTTCTCTAAAGAAGGGTAAGAAATAAAGAAAGTGAAACTTCACTTTCATGTGGACAAGCGGGTAACGCTCCTGAAGAGCTTTAATGAGACCCAGACTGGAAGCCGGCTAGCTGAACCAACTTAAACGGGTCACTCGAGAGCTACGTTACGACTTTATTACCTGAGGTTATGACCTACGACTACTTAACGGACAAGAAGAAGAAGAAGAAAAAAGGTATTAGACTATTGAATTTATAGAAAATATTATTTTTTTTTATCAGGAAACACAAGTACCGGAAAAATCCCGAAGAGGGAGCACGCGATTACCGAAGGATAACTAAATTTGAAATATAGCACAGAGATAGACATAAGCTAAAATGATAGAAATGGGGGGAGGGTGAGACAGAGAAGGAAAGAATTCCCCACCCCGCCAGAGCAGAGAGCGCAGAGAACAATTTATATGACTGCATAGAAAATGTTAGAGTAGTTTAAGCTTTTACACAGAAGACAACAGACTGGAGGCGTTAATTTACAGTTTATTTACAATTGCACGTAAGTCACTGAAGTTAACTTTTAAAAGCTTAAATAAAAGCGGTGGCAAAAATAAAACATTTTGAATTTTATAAAACAATGAGTACGTAGCAAACACTTACACGCACCAGTAATGGGCCACGCACTACAGTAAGACCTCCAGTTGTAAACTGCACCAGTGACATTCGTCGTGTTCTGGCAGAAAGAGAAGGAGTACGAGAAATAAAAGTTTTAATGTACTACCTATCTGCCAGAAGACCCCTGGTGTACTGTAGAAAATATTAAACTCAGTCAACGTGAAAATAAATTCATAAGGAAACCTTAAAGCATTGAAAGTTTAATGTGCGTGCACTCACTTTAGTTAATAGAAAATTCAGTTTACTATAACCCTTGTACTGTACGCGACAGTGTAAGTTTTAAAATAATATCTGCGTAAATCATTATTTTAAATTAACTTAAACATTAACTACTCTTACATGCGATAGAATTTTAATAAAATTTTGTAAATCTTTTTTACTTACTGTTTATTGCAGTAAAATGACAGAAAAGTTAAGTTATTGAACATAAACTATTTTAAAATTTGCATTGTTAGAAGTACTGAAGTTTAATTGAACGAAAAAAAAATCGTTTGGGTTTGAGTTGAAAATTCATATTTTCTTGAAAGAGAGATTATATTGCGGTTTGGAAAAAAGATTGTATTGTATGTTTGGAATTCAACATTTTGTCCATGAACAAACATTCAGTTACCCAGTAATAGAAAAAAATATGATTTAACAAAATTATTTTACTTTGAGATTTAAGTACAAAATAATTGTTTTGTAAAATAATACGAGAATCACTGTTTTACATGCAAACGTTTCCAATTGTAATTACAAACACTTGAAAATTTTGACCCTTTTTTGCTTTATTACTTTTACTATAAACTATGGGCCAGTTCCACTAAAAGCACTTTTTGAATTTTAATGATTTAGCAATGAACATAGCAAAGTTTGACATTTGTAGGCATTTTTAAAATAAATATTAAAAAATTTCATAACATAGATTTGGATACTATTTAGGTTTAAAGATTTACACAGATCTGGGACTGGTTGAAATTTAGCATAAACAATCGAACGGAACTAAAGCTAACGAAACAGAGCGCAAATGCTTAACCATTGCCGAACGACTAAAAAGAATCATGGTGAGCTTGTCGTATTAAACCTTTTGCATGAGTAGCTAAAGAAAAATAACTGAATTGCGTGCATAAAGCATAATTTTACTTAAAATTATAAAACGTTAAACTTATAAAGCAAGAAATAGAGACTTGTTGACGGTTTTTGGCTTACATAAATTAAGGCATTACAACATATGGACGACCCATATCACCTTACCTAGTTTAGCTTTGTATAGTTGTAAAACAACCTTACTTTATTATTAAAATATTACTTATTGTGCACAAAACTGTTATTATAACCGTTGCAACTAACATTGCATTTGAAAGTCCAAAACACGAAAGAGAATAACATTTACTAGAATTTTTTAAAGATGTTTTTCTTTATTTGGACAACAAGCAGAGCAGACGACAAGATGAAATTTTAAGTTTTAAAATTTAGCTGCTTTGGTACACGGACATGGTTTTGTAATTATTTTTACTTAAATTTAGGTTTTACCTGAGCAAGCGCACAGATTTAAAGCTCGAAAAGAGTAATTTAAACGTATACTGTAGATATAATTTTACGGAGTATCAGTTGGCTGCTGCATCTTCATATCACTTCAGCATACAACCTATCTAAAACGACACGCCTTCTTCCTCAACAGTTGAAGAACGAAGGCGCAGAACCAAACACCACCACAACAGATCTCGGTTTTAAACCAAATAAACCAACAGTTTCTAACCTTTTGGCACACTGAATGAAAAATCAAAATTATTGAAAATTTTAAAACTGGAAATAAATTGAATATGAATTAAGATAAGAAAATTAATAAATCTAACGAGCAAGGATTCTTCTTGGCGGGAAGATCTGCCAATAATAGGAAAACATATATCTAAGCTGAACTAAGATTTTGGTACATTAACGGAAGCTGACACCATCATCCAATCAGAAAATGAGTAATAAAAGGAAGACGGAAGGAAGATACGTCATAAAATAGTTTAAGAAATAAACCTTGCGCCAGGATAACTAAACAAAAGAAAAACGAAGAATTATACCTTTTCTCGAAAACATAAAAGATGGTCAAAGTATATTGAGGACATCGAGATCATCACAGTAAAAAATCTTTTGACTTTGAAGCTCGATACAGTAATTATTATGACAATAATAAAAAAATACAAATGGAACGGAGCTTCAAGACTGTTTCAGTGGAAGCAGATTCTTTGAAAGTAAATCCAATGCAATCAGGTCAAATTGATGTTATTTATAGAGAGAACAGACGACCTCAAGTTAGAACATATGCGAGTAAGGACAAATCGGACGTGAAAAAACTACCATGCAGGAATTGTACCCCTTATGACGAAAAAGACCAATGTAAAGATTATAACGCAGTTTACTTTCGGTGCCGAAAGAGAGGACATTTCAAGGTAGCTTGTTTGTCTAAAAACACACAGTATGTTCAACAAGTTGAAAGTGAGAAAGACGGAAGAGATCGACAGCAGGATCCACAATTAGTGCAACAACTCAAGTGTATCTATGTGTATGAATTAATGTAGGTTGTTTCACTTAATAGTAATAATCATCGTAGATCGCCAATATCCACATTGGTAATCATTATTAAAGCTTCATGTGTGATACAAGAGCAACATTAAGCTTAATCACATTACAATTGATACAGATCTTGGGTTGCGAACGATTCATCACATATTCTGCTGGTACAATATATCTGGTAAATAACGCAGTTTTAACATCAGTGGGTAACATTCAACTTCATGCCGTATTCAACGGAGCGGTGAAATTAATACCTTTTACAGTTTTCGATTATGCCAGTCCATTAGCTATTTTAGGAAGAGTAAGATTAGACATTTTAATTCCTGAGTGGCGTAAGGCTTTTGAGTTTTCACATCCGAGATCTCAGCGACAAGATGGTAATAATCAGAAAACTTACCTGTAATTTGCCTAAGTAAACTTACAATAGAACAGCTAGAATACGAGTTAAAAGCTTTAAGCAGACAGATCCAGTTTTGGAGAAAGGAAATGTGAAAAAGGAGTCAGATTTGAAAGGTGAAACTAATCCTGTAAAGTCAACTGTTGAGAGGTCGTGTGATTTTGAAAGTTACACTGAACGAAGTTTTGGATTGACTAAAGGAAAATATCAGTACTCAAACCAACACTGACACGAACTGAGTCATGTGTTCTTCAACCTGTTGGAGATGGAGATGGGGTATTGTCCGATATTGGCTCTTTTAAATCAGCAAGTGATACTGATTTGACATTGACGGAAAAAGAGTGCAATGAAATAAATAATGAGAATATTTATGTTGAAACCCGATTGGAAAGAGTGAATGATAAGGAAGAGTTACTTCAGAAAAAATCGTTTCTAGATCAATCTAGTGAGAAGCATGTGGAGATGGAAACTGGTGTAGATGTTACCAGGGATATGGATGGTGAAGCTAAGGAAGATAGAAAGATAGATGTAGTACAGGAATCTGAAAAGTTCAAATTGTTGGGAAACGCGGCTTATAGGAGAAGAGATTATAGACTACCCATCAAACCTTTTTACCAAACAGATTCGCCGTGCATCCGGACACACACAGCTCACTTAAACCTCCAACCCGCCGGGTCTAATCACCCAGTTCCATCCTAAACTAACCAAGGTCAAACAAATCCTACACTCTCAATTCCCAATTCTCCAATCTGATTCAGACACAAGATCAGTATTCCCCACCAAATCGAGACTAGTTTCTCAACATCCCCCTGATCTTAGAAACATCTTGGTTCGTACGATTTCTTCCTCGTCACCACCCAAAACCGGACCCATGCATGCATGAGACCCAGATGTATGATCTCCTCAAGTTTCATCACTTCCCCCACAGTCACTATCAATAATGCTAGTGGCCCGTACACTCTAAATCCCAAGGGGAGATGCCACACCTCTAATGTAATATACATATTAACCTGCAAGTTCTGTAAGGCCTTTTATGTGGGGGAAACATGTAACCCACTGAACCTTCATATTAACAACCATCGTCACTTTTGCACTATTAACAAACCGGATCCCCAGTCTCGTTACATACCGAATTTTACAACACCAATTCTGATCTATCTTTCCTGGTTGCCATAATCCACATTTTACCCCCTGCGACCAGCAGCTCGACATGCCGTCTGTGGGAGGGCGCCTTTAATCATGGTTTGAGTACGAAAATAAAACCTGGCCTTCGGTAATTCTGAACCTCCCGTTTCCTCTGCATTTTCAACACATTTCCTTCCACGACGCTATACAGTTGTCAATTATTCCATTCTCCTCAAATCTACGTGCTACACAGCAATCGATTGTTCTCCAAGCTTGATTCGGGACGGGCGTAGGCCATATTGCTGTTACCGCCCATAAAATTCATTTTAACTCCAAGCTTGATGCGCCGTCCGCTACATGTCGCTATTGTCTCTTCAACCTTGTACTTATTCTACACGTGCACGTAGTTTTCTGGTTCCTACATGATTATGAGTCTACAGTGGACTCGAAATATATAGTAGTGACCTGTATATATTTCTGAATGTGTTTTCTAATACGACCAAATAAGCTATAAGTATATTCCTTCATTTTAATCATAAATTTACCCTAAATTGACCTTCCGGCTTTCCTTTGTGCTATTGATATAGATAGATAGATATAGGTATAGATGGATACGATGGTGTACACGTCACAGAGTGCAAAGATAAAGATAAAATGAATTTTATGGGCGGTAACAGCACTATGGCTTACGCCCGTCAAGATACGGGGGAAGCCCCTTATCTTTGTCACGTCTAAACTTAGCTGTTATTTGTATAAAATAACAAAACTAAGACAGTAAAATCATTAAAAAACTGAAGATGTAAAAGCTCTTCAGAAATATAAAACACTGGTGTAAATGGCCAAAAGAACGAGTAAGAAAACTAAAGATGTATAGAGTCTTTAGCATAACAATTTAAAAAACGTGCAGGCTGTAAATGGCCCTTCACAAAATAAAACAATAATACTACATAAAACTAAACAGTTAAGGGACATAATCATCTCAAAGAGACGGAGATAAACCTGTCTCACGAACATACATAAAAACTCTCCGCAACATACCTGGCCCTGGTTCATCCCCTAACAATCAAGCCATGTCATTGGGGATGTTATAACGTTGTCTGCGATGATGATATCGTGGACAATCTAAGAGAACGTGACGGATACTTAAAATTACATGGCAATTATTACAATGTGGTGGGTCCAATCGTCGCAACAGATATCCGTGTGTCAGGCGACTGTGTCCTATACGTAGGCGACATAAAAGTACTTCTTCACGCCTACTATCTCGGTAAGATGATTTCCATGGAGCAACAGTTACCTTAATTTCTTTCAATTTATTAACAGCAACGTCATCCCATCGTCGCTACCATTCATTCCGTGTAACCTGTCTATAATATATCAACATGTCCTGAAATGGGAGTTGCTGAATATCAATGTTAGCTCCTAAAGAGGACTCACGAGCTGCTTCGTCTACCAACTCATTACCATGGATACCAACATGACTTGGTATCCACGAAAAGACTACCTCACCACCGGCAGAGAAGATGGCGTGTGTCTTACATAGGATATCTTGCACGAGCGGATGCTTAGAAGACATATTTTCGAGGCTTTGAACAACACTGATCGAATCCGTACAAACAAGGATGCGGTTGACACCACGAACCAGAATAAAATCAAAAGCCTTCAAAAGGGCATATAGTTCAGCAGTAAAAATACTAGCTTTGGGATTAAGACAAAAATGGTGGGCTTCCCATTTATAACAAACGCGCATCCAACAGATTCATCTGATTTGGACCCATCGGTAAAAAGAGAGATAAAATTCGGGTACTGACTCTGCAACGCACGAAAACGTTGATGAAACTCTATCACAGATGACTCCGATTTCTTTAGACTTGATAAAGAGATATCAATCCGTGAGCGGGCAAGCGTCCACGGGGGACGGAGACTAAAACGGACACGGCAGACAGGCGGTCTGCATTCAGATTCTCCAACCACTCTGATGCTCGGATGCCAAGTGGTCAGGTAGCGTGACCACGGCGTTCATATAGGGCTCGTTGTACTGGGTATATGACTAAGTTATGTGCTGGGTGGCCTGCTAAAGATGATATCTTAGCAAGATAGCTCAGCACATGGTACATCCTATGAATCTCGAGCGATAGTTCAGCGCTATCAACACAAAGACTGATAACAGGACTTGTGCGATACGCTCCAGTGGAGAGTCGAATTCCAGCATGATGGACACTATCGAGCGTATGTAACGCTGAAAATCGTGCAGAGGAATAAGCGTGACAACCATAATTAAGCTTGGATAAAATGAGTGCGTGATAAAGGCGCAACAAGGTTGTACGATCAGTACCCCAAGTAGGATGACTTAAAACACGTACAGGAAATTTTAATTTGGCGAAGGTGTCTACGGCAATTTAACTTTGTATCAAATAATAAACCAAGGTATCGTACCTCCTCGACGAACTGGAGTTGTCTGTCTCCAAGAAAGACATCTGGGTTAACAAAACAATTTCGTTTACGGCAGAAGTGTACAAAGACTGTCTTCGTTGGTGAAAAACGAAAGCCAGTCTGGTGTGACCAGTCAACAAGACGGTTAAACGTCAACTGGATCTGTCGGGCAGCGAGGTTGATATTTACAGATTTACAGACAATTGTCAAGTCGTCAACATATAAAAGACCTTGCACAGGAGGGCGAATACAAGCCATAACACCATTCACTGCAATAGCGAACAGTGTTACGATCAGCACACTCCCTAATGCCCCAGTCATGAAGCTGGCGTAATATGCCATATCTCCAGGTGGCATCATAGGCCTTCTCTAAATCGAAGAACACAAGTAAGAACATGTTCATTCCGGAGGAATGCGCTCTGAACAATAGACAAGATGGTCGACAGTTGATCTATATTGGCAAAACCCACACTGATCCAAGTACCACATTAGGCGTCGGTTTATTATTCTCTCAAATAGCTTGCATACGCAGCTAGTGAGAGCAATGGGCCGGTAACTTGTGGGGTTTAGTTTATCCTTGTCAGGTTTCAGAATGGGAATTACAAAAGCTTCTCGCCAACTAGTCGTGAAGCTATCAGTCCTCCAGATCTGATTATAGAGATTTAGCAAGAAGACCTTTCCTTGGGAGGGAAGGGGTCGCAGCATTTCATAGTGAATATTAGCCAGTCCAGGGGATGTGTTTCTAACATCCCGCAAGGCAATTTCAAGTTCCCACTCGGTGAAAGAGACATTATATGCTTCGGAATTATGAGAGTGGAAGTGTACAGGTATCATCTCTGCCTCTCGTTTAATGTTTACAAAATTAGCACTATAGTCCTAAGAGCTGGATATTGCTGCGAAGGCTGCTCCAAGAATATTAGCTATCTCTTCTGGGTCAGTATGCAAGACATTGTTGTGCTTCAGAGTAGTCAATGGCTCGGAGCGACAGTTGCCTTGTAAACGTCTGACCCGTTCCCACACGTCTCGAATTGGTGTTTGTAAATTAATGGAAGATACTTATTCATGAAAGGAACTACGCCGAGTTTGTTTCATGAGACGTCGAATATATGCTTGTGACTGACGACCTGCATTCAAATTTGCCGCTGTATGATAGGACTGTGGGATGGAACATCTGGCAACTCGCAAAATTTCACGGTTTAAGTACTCAACTGAATCATTCAGGGGCAAATCTCCTTGATCAACTACTTGGACACGAGTTGCATATTTAGTCTAGTCAGCACTGCACTGCAGAGAGACAGGTCTATCGCTGAGTATGTGCCACTTGCCAAACTAAAATGAGTATTAGCAAAAGTATTTAATAAAACTAAGCTTGAAGCGTCAATAAAAGATTCAACAATTCTATCACGGACATCTGTACGAACACTACCCCAAATAACGTTATAGGAATTACAGGTGGATCTCCAACTAAAATTTACAGGTTGGGGTAACTGCTGCAAAAGATTCGGGAGGTCAAGGAGCGTAAAGTCTTGTTTCCCTTGTTATGTACAAATTCAGGATTGTGACATGCTGCTCAAGGTGGACGCGAGCAGCAACCGCCTGTAGGGTCGTAGCAATGTGGACAGGTGTTGAATACAGCGTGTCAACAACACCAATTGCAACACCGCCACATGCGCGACCATCAGTTGGAAAATTTGTGCGATAGAGTGTATAGTTTTTTAAGATCACAGATTCAGTGGTTTTAAACTTTGTTTCCTGAAAGCAAACTACAACAGGGGAAAGATCTGATAACAAGACTTGCAGTTCTTCATAGTGGGAATGAAATCCATTAAGATTCCATTGGAGCATAGCCATTGGGATGAAGATCAATAATAATATCACCTTTTAAGTCTAGGTTTAAATTTCCCTCCCTTTCCGACTACAGTAAACTCCGAATCCATCAGATCGTCCTCAATCACATCTGATGTGAGGGACGAACGCGACTTGGTCAGGGCAGGTGGAGCCTCTTGATGAGGTAGTTGAGTAGCGATAACATTAGTCAGCCGTTTTATGCTCGACATCACTGGTGACATACGATTCGATTTGGAAATAGTACCAGCACGAACACTAGGTACAATTCGTGGAGTCCTAGATGACTCCCTAGGGGCGATTTCGTTCTCAGTATACCTTGGCGTAGCTTGACGAGATGATGTTGAGGCTTGGCGATGTTTAGGAGATTTGTCAGCTTGAGGTCTCTCAGTTTGAGTGGATACATCAACTGTCTGGAAGCCAACCGAGACAGTTTTAATTGGTAGTCTTGCTGCTACAGTGGAGAACGCACCGGATGAAAGGGTGCGTTGAGACTCTCGTACTCGACGTTTTGCATCACCAGCAGATATTTTCTCTAGGACCATCAGCTCTCTAATTCGTTCATCCTCTTTAAATACCGAACAGTCACGCGACCAGGCCGTGTGATCACCCTTGCAATTAACACACTGAGGTTTCAGTGACGTGCAAGGATCCGCACCATGGCTACTGGTACCGAATATTGCACATACAGCAGAGGTCGCCTTACACGACGTGCTGGTGTGTCTATAGTGCTGACACTTGAAACAGCGGAGCGGACTCGGTATATAAGGACGGACAGGTAAGCAGTAAAAAGCTGCCTTCACGTCCTTGGGGAGCTGTGGGGTAGCAAACGTCAAAATTAGCGACCCCGTAGGTTGCAGTTCGCCACTCTTTCTTGTTTTAATTCGGCGAACGTTGACTACACCTTGGCTGGCAAGTTCATTCTTAATCTCTTCTTCAGGGACATCTTTCAAGTCCCAACACGATATTACACCCTGACTAAAGTTCAGTTGACACTGTTTCAACTTGAACTTCGAATGGTCCTAGGGTTTCCATTTCCAAGAGATTAGTTGACTGTTTATTATTGGAGGTCTCCACGAGCAAGGTGCCGTTGCGAAGCTTTTTAACATGCTGAAGCTCACCTGCAACAAAACGAAAGGAGTTGTTTTTGTATAACGAAAGGAGATAAACCCTTCAAACCACCTGGATTGTCTGTTTCATTCTTTACTTTAATCACAAGATATCATGTGACAATCGGTACGATACTTGTCTGTTCCTCTACTTCGTTTTTCTCGTCTTTGTCACTGGTTGATTCATTATGCGCCTTCTTACTTGCATCAGTGACTTTCTCTTCGTTCTGTCTCTTTCTCCGAAGGCGACTTATTAGGATGTGGTGGAGCCATGATGAATGAAAGCCGTAAATACCCACACTTCTCCGTCTTCGTTCCGAGGAGCCAACGAGGCTGCCGGGTGCTACCCTCATGACCCTTGTCAGCAAGCTGGAAATCGAAGTGAAGTCAAATGACTTGGCGTCGAAATCACTTGCACTCCCGACTGATGGATACTTGGGACACCCACTCCCCCCAGTGCCCCAGTGTTGGCGAGACCAAAGGTCCGAAGAGCTCCCCAATGGCGCACTTCCCAGCCTCAAAGAGCTAGATCATCCAAGAATCTGCTGTTAAGAACTAGGCGCTATCCAATGGTTCCGCCCCCTTTCCTCGGGTCCCAGGGGCCAGCGTCAATGAAAGTACATCCATAACACATCCTTTGACATTGCGTGAAGGCGTAAGTCGCAGCACAAGAGGAGATGAAATAATGAATCATCTGTGGATGAAAATGAAGTGATAGTAAATGAAATCCTCTCTGCTGGTCCTCCTTTCAAGCAGCGTAGATGTTTAGCTGCGAGGGCTGATTGCAGCCAGCAAAAGCCGGCTGGACGATGGGGTCAATCATAGAATGCAAAGACAGGTGTACATGAACATCACAAACACACTAGAAAAACGGCAACGTTTTGCAAAAGCGTTTTACATTATTTTAAAGAAAATGGACAGAGAGCACTGGTACGAGACCTGTGCTAACGAGTCCGTATGTCGCCAACTAATGTTGGGTAACAGAGTGGCTAGGTTATGGAGGAAGGAAAATGGCTAAATAGGTCAAAGAAAACACCAAATAGAGAAGGAAGTGTGGAGGTTACTAGTAAGTGAAAGGCCTCTTAAAGGAAAGAGAGTAAAAAATCAGAGAAAAGGGGAAAGTAATAAAAGAAATGCTAAAGGTGGAAATAGAGACGGAAGGAGGGAATGGAAGAAGGACACACAGAAGAAAACGAAGAAGAAACATTTGCGCTTTAGGGAGTTACATGCAGTTAAGGGCGGGTTCACGGTAGGCGGAGAGGATAGAGATGTCTGCTCCCGGCTCTTCTAACTGTACGAGGTGAATCAATAGTCATAGTTTTTACAGGATGCTGCCTGGAAGGTTTTATCGAAGGTGTAGCCGTGATATGAATTCTGTTCAGGTATGGGAAGGGTAGAAAATTGTGATTGGAGGAGCAGCGATGGTAGTTGATGCGGATTATTAGAGATGTTTGTGTTTCTCCAACGTAGAAGGCGGAATAAGAGTTTAAAGAGTAGGGCGTAAATGAGGTTGGAAGATCAACAGCTGCCGGAGTGTCGGAAAAATATGTCTTGTGAGTGACAGGATGTTTCACAGTCAGACTGGGATCAAAAATTGGAAAGGCGGAGTCTATTGTTTGGGGAACTGGCCCAGTTCATGTAAGAATCGTGTTGAAATTCGGAGATCTGCGGTAGATTATTTTGGAGCACGACCTAAAAATTCTCTCAGTTTTAGGTGATGCAGTGAGTATGGGGTGCGCCAGTTTGAGGAGCTTTTGGAGGGCCTGAAAGCTGGGGTGGTACTGAATGAAAAGACTGGGATCTTCGTGGGGAGGCCGGTTGGAGTTAGGGTGATTTCTGTATGGTCCAGTTTACAGATGAGGCGATTGGGATATCCACGGTCGGTAAGAGATGAGGAGAGGGTACTAAAATCATTTTGAAATACATCATCAGGGAGCAGATTCAGGTGCCTCGGTCAGCAAGGGTGGACGGGAGAGTGCGTCTGGTATGGTATGGATGGGAACTATTAAAATGGAGATATTGCATATTGTTGGAAGGTTTGATGTGAACGCATGTCTCAGGTCTACTGTTCTACATTCACATATAGGAAATTTAGTGTTCCTTGGAGAAGGACCAAGTGAAATTGACGGGAAAGGTGTAGTTGATGGTTTGCAAGAATGTTTCCAGTAACTCTTGTCCGTAGGTTCAGATTAAGAAAATTTCGTCGATATAGCGAAGCCAGGTGAAAGGTTTGAGAGGTGTGAAGTTTAGATATTGGATCTCCAGGCGTCCCATGAAAAGATTGGCGTAGGAAGGGGCTACGCGAGTGCCCATGGCAGTGCCTTTAATTTGCATAAAATTATGGTTCTCAAAGGTGAAGATGTTCATGGTGAGGACAAATTGGGCTAGTTGAAGCGGAAATGGTGTGCTGGGTTTACGAAGACTGGGACGTGTGTGAAGGAAATGTTTAAGCGCGGCGAGATCATGGGTGTGGGGAACGTTGGTATACAGTGACGTTATGTCAACTGTAACTAAAATGACGTCTGATGGGAAAGGATCAGAGAATGTATTATGGAAAGGTTGGTATCCTTGCTATAGGAAGGAAAATTCCGGACGAACGGCTGCAGAAGATGGGCAAAGAAGGCGGAGATTCTCTCAGTGGGATGGATTTTGGGAAGTAGGTAAAATTGAGGAATTCTGAGACTGTTAGGCCAGTGTGTAGAGACAGTGGAATGCCACAGCCCCCCATGGGCTCCATTAGTTTAGATGTAGGTGCTGATGTTATTAAGGAAAGATTGGTTGGGACCCTCCTCTGGGAAGCGGCAAAAGGTAGGATCGGAAAGTAGTTTGAGAGCTTCGGATAAGCAGTCTGACTAATTCAAGACTACCATGGTGGATCGCTTGTCAGCCGGGCGGATAATGATGATCGGATCAGAACGATGAATTGAGACTGCTTTTCGTTCTGCTGTGATGAGGTTGTCATGTGATTGAAATATGTCAGTCAAGGTTAGGAATTTGAAAAAGAAGGTATTTACTGTAGAAGGATAGGAATTTTTGAAGACTGTGATGAGTTCCAGTGTCTAAGGTGCTGGCCTTAAAGGTTGGACAGGTGCTAGTTCCACCTGAGCTTACGAGCAAAGGTGAGGAAATCACTGAGTAAACTAGCTTGTTCAATATGGCGGGAAGGAAAAAAGGGAAGGCCGTACGAAAGAACTTTGTGTTCGATAGCTGAAACTGTGCGGGAAGAAAGGTTGAGAGAGCATTCACAGGGTGTCTACCAGAATTCGGAATTCCTAATTCGTGACTGTATCTGGATTGATTATCAAAATTCGTGACCTGTACCATTTACTGAAAAATTCAATAATTTTATCACTTATACTAAATTTAATTTATATACTTCACACACATCATTCCTATGATCTGAAAAGACAAGACTGAACTAAGAACATCCTACCTGATTTCAGCATGCAGTATCCAAGAATTCCATCAACGATGCTCACTTAAAACTTGCTAGGTTTTTTTTTTTTAATCTTCGAAAGTAATTTTCTCGTTCACACGCATATCACTACATACAACAGACTAACAACGTATCATATTTCATATAAAACGATAACAACCTAACAATGACGCAGTTTCTTTTGAATGTATCATATCTTCATTAAAACGATAAAAATCTAACATAGACGCAATTTCTTTTGGGCAATTTTCTGTTGAATTCGTTCAGCTTCTTGTTCAGCCTACTCCAGTAGTTTCCTTTCTTTTTTCCAGGGCCCTAATTCCTTTCTAGTGCTGTTAATTTTGTCTCGTTTCTATCTTCTTTCTTCTTTCTCGTTGCTAAAGCTTCGTTTCATCGTGAGGATGATGACCTTAGTGCCATCATCATACTTTTGGACACAACAATTTTATCAACTCCACCACACTGAGAGACAGCTGAATGAATACATCGCCGAGCTATAAGAGAATTCTTTATGTAGATTTTCAATGAGATACTCCTTGTTCACAGAGAATCCTCTTTCAATGGCTGCATTCCCATGAAACATACACAGAATCTTCATGGCAAATCTCAGAAACACAGCATCGTCTGCATGTAAATTTTCAACGAAAAATGTATCCAATCTTTGAGTTTTCCATTCAAAATCAGTCAGTTTCTGCTGGAATAACTTGCTTTCACAAATTTTAAGGTAACAGCTTTTTATTTGATCCGCTTGAGGGAGAAATGCAGTTCGTAGAAATGAATTCCTCTAAAGCTAGTCACTCGATAATTACTTAATACTGAAATAAGCATGATTGATGGTGCCAAACATGTCGCTTCCTTTATCATTACATAAAGGATTTCTTTCACTACTTAGTTTTTCAAATTTAGCAATCAAGAAGTCTCTGCAATCACGTCTAAAGGACACGATGTTTATGTATTTCAAACCTTTACATGCTGATCTTGCTACAAATCCTGTGTTAATATCCTTCACTGATAATAAGTTATCTTTATTCTTATTACCTACTGAAAGCATCTGTGCAGGATTTTTAACAGCTTTTTAACTTCTCCCTTCAGAAATCGCTTGCCCATATTTGTGAAGGCAAGAATGGTATCACAGGTTTGTCCGACTGAAAGGAAATAAAAAAAGACTGTTCCGCAGCCACCGACTGAAGAAATGACAATTTAGCAGGAAGCAAATAATCTTTCATAAAAGAGCTCAAAACGGAGAAGTTATTACTCTCAGGTGGGTTAGCTGAAACAAAGACTCAATATACTTTTTCAAATAGGGTATAATATGTAACGCTTTTTCAATTACATTTATATTCTGAACCCATCTGATTGAACACATCTTCAGAGGAAATAAACATAAAATAAACCTGTCACAGATGTATTCTGCGACCATCTAGACGGGAAATCTTTGAAGTAATAATACAAAGCCCTCGAAAACTCATTAATTTTACACGCAGATAAGTTATGTGCTGTTTTGTAACTACCGTGTACAAAATGAAGAGAACACGTGCCTGGATCTGTTAGAATTTTGCCGTCTTCATTTAATTCTGACGATTCCATCAATCGTTTGAAATCATTTAACTTGATGTTAATATTTGAACCATCTGTTGCAATTTGCAATATACATTTTCCTGAGAGACCTAATTTAAGAATACCTTCATGGAAAGCTTTCAACAGATCAGATGCACTTGAACGGCCCAAAGATACTGATGTTAAGTAACAAGCTGATATTTCCTGTGAACAGAAGTATCCCAGTACCAAGCAAGAATATCAATTTGCTCAATTTGACTCACCTTATTCAAACTTTCATCAACAGATAAACAGAAGTATTCACACGTATGTAGTTCCTTCAACTAGAGAATCTTGGAAAAAAGCACCAATAGGTGCCTGAATATATGGTTTGACCTTGAAATAATTGCAACAAAAATGAAACCAACGGCATTCGTTTTTGAAAAGTATCACAAATAATATTAGAAGTATACCAAAATATGGTTGGTGGAAAAGCGAATTTTTTTCAAAATGGCGTCCGATAAGACACTTTCACTATTAATTATTGTAATTCTGGTTTCACTTTTAAAGTTGCGAAATTGTACCTTTTACAGGGTGTGTACTGAACGTTAATTTTCACACTCCAGGTCATTAAACATTTTGCTTCTTGCAAACAAAGAATGTTTATCAATAAAAAAGCATATACCAAGTACGTTCTATTAAGTCATTATAGAACATGAAAAAAATATTTACTTACTAACTAAAATGTATGTATCCAGAGATTTTAAACACGAAAACAAAGTAGAATACTCCCTGCCAGAAGGCAGTTGAGAAAACTGTGCAATAAACAAACATACTGATGGGTTTTCAAAAGTTTCAACGAAAAATTAATTCATTTATCAGATCCAAAATTTAGGACATATAATTTACCTTTTTGCATATTTATTGAAACTGTTAGCAAAATTTTAGTGAAACTAACCCTTTAATAATAATAATAATAATAAAAATCACGTGCACGTAAAATCCAGCTTCGAAACACATTTTATTTCAGATGGTCACATTTTACTGCATATTCTTCTTGATGGCCAATATTTATATATTGATGTTTATTGACAGAACAACAGAAGAATTCATAGCATTCTTCTTGCAAACAAACAAAGTATGTTTATTTTAACAATTACCCGACTAAGATGAAGTTGCCTAAACACAAAATGTAAGAGAAATTCAAATTCAATTGAATTTAACCTCAGCTATTACGACTCAACCTAAATTAAACGTTTTAATGTCGTCCTCTTAAGAAATTGCTTCAATACGAATTGGCTAGGCCTTTTCGAAGGGCTCCCTCTCAGTCTTGTGGCCGTCGTTGAGATGTAATTTAAGTATGTCTGTATTTTTTTTTATTTTTTTTTTTTTGTGAGATTATATTGTATGTGAAGTATAATAATATGTATATGTAAGTATGTGGAAAGATGTATATTATTTATTAACCGAAATACTTTTTTCTATGGATTACATCATTTTATTCCTTCAAGCATCTCGTATGGTTTATATTGAGACATTTAAAAATTTTCTGTAAAACATAAAGGATTACAGAGAGACAAAGAGGAGAACAACGATCAGGAAAGAAAACAAAATCAACAAATATTACAAATAATAAATGTCAACATAATTTCTGACAAAGAAATTAAGTTCAGCAAATTTGGAAGGCCACCATCACAATCACTGCAGTTCGTCATCATCAAATATCTCTTCGAAATCACTGAAAAAGTCGGCATGAACTACTTTCTTATTTGCCGCCAATACATTAACAGGCTACCTCTTCCATCTCCTTGTATGGTCCACCTCCTTCAGGAAATATTTCATCTGCTACAACGGTAGTCTTCATGTTAACAGTTACCTACTTATAATTATGGAAAGTGACAAACGTTCCGTCAAATAAATCAAAATTACAGTAGGAATATCTCATCTAATATTTTGCCTTTGGGTTGAGGCTACAATACCTCTTTGAATTACCATGCTTATTCTATGAATAAGAAAGGTGCTTGCTCTATCATCACCAGATAATTGTGTGATACGCTTACCTATTTCCTTTATGAAGTTGAAGCCTTCTTTTCCCCATGAACCACAGGATTCGAAAGCAATGGCTACGAAATGGTACTTCTGTGCAAGATTTCTATATTTTCTTCTTTTTCCGCTTCTTCTCGACTGGCGATGATTCCCTCTTGAATTGAGGAAATAGAGAAGTTGGAAGAAGTAAACGTACCTGAGCAAGTGAAGTCCCAAATTAACGGTTTGCCTCTCTTCCAAGGTAACTGTCATCCCATCTGGTCTTTTACCGTTTTGTTCTGCTACATCCAATAGGTACTGCAGGAATACCTTTCTTTAAGGTAAGTCATAATAGTTGAAATTGGGTCATCTGTGCGTTTAAAATGGCTTTATTTGAATTAAAATACAAACATATATTGAAGTTAAGGTAATTTCAAAACTTAGTTAAATATTAGACCCAAAGTACATAAATGCATTAGACCAATTAAAAATTAAAACACATTATAGTATAGGATACGAGGAAAATGAAATGAGGAGAAAAACAGAGGATCAGTCAGAAAGAAGTATAGCTGATATAAGCTCGGGTATCTCGGAGCTGTCACACCCATACTCACAAGAAGTTTGAGAGCTCCTCAGAGCTTCTTACAAAAATAAATTACTTCAAGTGCCTTATTCTGCGACCTTAAATTCACAAACTCAATATAGTTTCTTCTAAATAATGACAGAGTGAAATTAATAAAGTGAAAATTTAGTTAAAAATTCCAAAAAAATCCAGGTTTCTGGTAGAATTCCAGTTTTTTCCAAGTTTTCCAGGTCCACAATAAAATTCCAGGCTAATTCCAGGTTTTCCAAGAATTCCAAGTCAGTAGACACCCTGCTCTATTATTATTGTTTCTCTTGAAATTACCGTACAGATGATACCAAATATAGCAAGTAATTAACGAAAGGGGTACTAAGAAACAGTAACTGAAATATTAAGGATGTGTTTACATGATTAAAGATAACTTCAAATTGATGCTCTTGCATACCTTGCCCCGTTGTTAAGCCGTGTTAAACTTCGCATTAAAACTTGATCAAAAAACAAATAGGATGATAATCCAGCCCAGAATGTATTGCTTCTCCTTACAACATGTAGTGTATTGAGGAATGAATTGAGATAATATTTAAACACATCCTTAATATTTCTATTACTGTTTCCTTAGTACCACTTTCATTAATTACTTCTGGCTATATTTGGTATCATCTGTAAGGTAATTTCAAGAGGAACAATAATGATAAAGGGTACAATTTGATATGTCCCTATTAAGTGTTGGACGAATTAGGTTAGTTTATATTGAATCAAACCTAAAGAAAATTAATACAATTTAAAGTATTTAATGAATTATGTTTATATTATGGTTTAAAAAGCTTTGGGAATTGTTTAAAAGTATTTATTGATGATTTTATGCATTTCGAAAGTTTTTGATTAAATATTTGAATTATTTAAACTAGTTTTGGAGTTACTCAACAGATGTCACCGCTAAAATTCATTGAGTTTTAATGGCGGGTTATTTAAAGAATTATATATGAGTTTGTTGTTTGATATATTAATTAAGGGCATAAGAATATGATGATTTAAGTTTTGAATTATTATTAAGTGTAAAGATGTGTGCTGCGTGTCTAATTGTAACTATGTTAAATTGTTTTGAGTTATTTGCCACAGGGATGTAAAGGCCATGTCGGGTTTTCTCATACTGAAGAAAATGTGATGTTTTAATAAACCTCTTGATTATTAATTGATTTTTATTTTGCGTTTACCTACGAGTTAGGGAGACGCTATTATAAGTGCCGAGGTCCGCTGAAAAGCACCGCAGCATTTTATAATAGTTGGCTCTACGGGATCAGGTGTCGAGCTGAGTAGCCCACACTGCGTGTAGCAGCTTTGGGGCACGTAAGCTTCCCGTATCATCTGGTAACTACTAGAAACATTCATCAAAGAATCCTTTACGCCCTGAAGATAAATCTAGCTGGAGGCAGAAAGAATAATAGGCTCTGTGTCGAAGTGGAGAACGCACAGCAGCAACATTGTTACAAATAGAGGACCGTCTTGATATAGAGACAAGCTTCATTTTTATATACACAGAGGTTCTATCACAGAATAATAGTAGGTCATTTTACAAATTTCGCAACTTTCTACCAACCATATTTTGGTATACTTTTACTATGTTATTTATGATACTTTTAAAAAACAAATGCCGTTGTTTTTTTTTTTTTGTTTTTTTTAGGCGCCTACAAGTCTTTCAGTTATTATGTACGAAAGTTTGTCTTTATGCACGTGAAATTTCTGTGCTATTACACTGTCAGGAAATATAAAACAGAATAAGTCACTGTCTCTGGCACAACTACGTGTTGAAGAATGGGACATAACCTTATTTATTGCCCAAAAAATTTTTGCTTTTAACACAACCTCTGAAACGACAAAATAGCTTAAATCAGAACTCTGAATCGACACTATATGTTCAACTTTCGACAATCCTGGTTTTGAAATTTGATCCTGTGACTTTTCTGCCAGAGAACACTTAGTTTGTGACGCTAGTATATCAACCTTTTTCAAAGTAAGAAAGCATTGTTTCCAGAGCGAAATGCTGCTGACAATTCAACATGCTTCTTGCCCTTACTATGCATTTACTGCATTTAGACCACTGTGAGAAATATCAAAAGTTCCTGAACAGAAACTACAAAATGCTTTATATTTGTCACCAGGCACATTTCGAAGCCACTTTGCGATGTCTTCATTCCATCATTAGTAATCCAGTTTTTTCGAAAATATGCACTTTCCAGGTATCTTTAAACCTACAAAAAAAAGGTAAGCGAAAGCATATACTTTTGGCACACTAACGTTTTTTTTTTTTTTTTTATGATTTTATTAGATTTAATAAAAGAAAAATGGCTTCAATCTCGGAACGCACTAGAGAAGCATGTCACTTTGAGATCACCGTTGTACTCAACTCGACTACACACACCACATGTAAAAGGATTGCCGCCAAAGCCCCACGCTACACAGCAGTCTTGTCTCGTCTCGAATTTAATGTCCTTAACTTCTAACAATGAAAGCACTTTTGACTGTCCCGAAAACTGATTAAGTGTATTAGTAATACACAGCAGTAATTAATGCAAAAACATTACAGTGAAATTAGACCATTTAATGTCCAGCACATAAATGAAATACACATGACATGTCTACCATTTTTGTCTATTGGGTTAAAAGCACTGGGTAGAACAGTAATCACAAAAATTAGCAAAAATTTGGAAATAAGTGGCTTAGCTATAAATTCAGTAATATTTTTCCGTAACCTTAATTTCGGGACTCTTTGGAGACTTTCGTAACCTTTCCGTGTAGTAGATACCCTGATTTAGAATTTTTGAGTTGGCTTAAGGTGGTGGGTTCACTTGTTATTTTTCAATCTTTGAGGGGTAGAGGTTAGGTTACTCCGGCAATTGTCGACAGAAGTCAGATCAGAGCGACTAATTAAAAGGACAGTCAGTCCGAGTCGAGTGAAGGATGAAAGGAGAGGCGAAGGAAGAAAGGAGCCTTGTGAGAGAACAAACAAACAAAGCCGAGAGAGTTTGGATAGGTGTTTGGATTTCAGGTTGAGAAAAAGACGGAAAGCATCAGTTAGAATTTGGTATATGTTAGAAATGGAGGGAGATGGTACGGAAAGCAGGATTTTGAAGTTCATACATTAAAGTTCTATGGAACGTTTTCATGTTAGGTGAACGTGAAACGAGTGCTACGGTGGTCAGATTAACAGAGGTATATCTGTAGAAGGTTAAAAGCTTGTGCCGAACGGATGGCGGGGATTTTAGGGGTCTGGCCTTCAATATGCGTCCCAAACTGACTGAGTTTTACTTCCCAAAACTGAGATTGACTTTGGTTCTGCGATCTTTTATGCACAGATTGTTACATTCTTATAATTCTCTTCCGTTCCCACGAGATTTTTACCTCAGCAAAAGAAAGTTCCTAAATGAAAGTTACAAGAATCTGAAATAATGCATGTTCTTATTGTCTTGCTCTATTGTTTATTCATTTGAATTGTACTGAATTTTGTTGAAGGCCTTTTGGCAACTTTGGATCAGGCCGTATTTATTGTTATTGTTTGTTCATTTGTTTATATAAATTTTGTTATAAAAACGGTGTAAAATCGCGTTAGCTGTATCCGTGCTAATTGTAATAAGTAAATAAATAAATATACTAGGATGGTAGTATCGCCATCGCTCATGTTCTGCTAGCTATTTATTAAACTCTACTGATTGCCTTACAATATACTAATGACTACAACTGATGGATCCATAACAACATATTTTCCTCCTCTTGTTGAATACGTTCAAATGGGAACTTCCAGCGTCTTATCACAAGAACTGCACTGCATTTTAATTAAAACCCGAAATCCAATATATTACTTTTAACAAATCATTATAGAATCCATAACCTCAAATTCAGGATGATCTACGTAGTTGTGCTATCATACAAAATGTGTGTAACATTTAAGATACTTTAATGCAATGATCAATATCTGCAATTAAACTAAAAACAGCTAATACTTACCTAACGTCTAAATACCTTCTCATTTGTCTCAAATTTAACGAAGAAGTGCTATGAAAAAATTTGGCAATATCTTTCGAACTATTCTTCACCAACCCATTACGAAGAAAATACTCCATTCCCTATGAAAAAAGAAAGAAAGACGGTTTTCTCATGATAATAAAAATTATAAACCCGAGGAATAAGAAACATAATCTTTACACCACAATATTCAGAAGCAGCAGAGTAAACACTAGTAAAAAGTAAAAGTCTATAAAATAAAGCACTTCAATATTTAGACCTGGCTCCAGACTGGTGGTATCCTCCGTTACGTGACAAAAGTAGGAATGCTGTTTCCAATAACTACTACTAGTTGGCAACTGTTCCACTGCCTTCTTTATTTCAAGAGCAAGGGACGCCAATTTGATTGAGTTGTGTGCAAATTGGCCTGCTGTTGAATCAATCTTCGGAGATTATTTTAGTTTAATCCAGCGTATAGAATTGTGACATTACAATCTGTATGTATCTTCCGTCCACATAATCAGGGCAGATAATAATGCATTTTGATTTTTAGGAAATAGGTTATCCGTATTGTCAGACCTGTTCCTCTTTTCTTCTCCAAATTCTGAGACCTAACTTGAATGTCACGAACAATACAATGATTCGATTTAAACCAGCAAAATGGGAATTCAGAAAAACAAAAACACTGTAATCAGAAATTAGAATAGTTTGAAATATGTAACAGCACCTGCACATGTTAAGAGGCCTACAATATTCAAACTTTCTCACAAACATGTCAATGACCTTCCTTGTATTTATGAGACTTGAATTTACATTTGCTATGTGCTTTGTTTTTAAAGTTGCTTTTATATTTTCATTTCTGAGATGTTTTCTTTGTTTTCAGACAATCGTGGCAAAAAAAGAAAGAAAGATGTCAAAGAAAGAATGAGAAGGTATAGGGAGAAGTTGAAACAAGATCCCGGGAGTTATAAGGAAGAAAAAAGGAATGAACGAGAGCGATATAAGAATTGGGTAAAGGAAGGAAAAATAAAAACGGCTAAAAGCAAAATGTCGGAGAGAGAAAGAAGGAATCTACAGAGGAAACGGCGAGCAAAGACTGGAACTTAAGGAGAAAAATTAACATTGCAACAAGAAGTTCAGAGACTACTTCAAAAAAATTCACCACCAACAAGTACTGAAAATGAAGCTCTACCTCGTGAAATTGAACCTCCACCACCACCTCCTAATTTAGTTCCGCTAGAAAATCCACTACCAAGTACGGCAAGAGAAGCAGATGGTCCGAGAAAAGAGGACGTCAAGACCGTGGAAAAAAGAGAAGAAGAAAGAACAGGAAGAGAGAGAAGCAATACATCAAGTTTCTAGAAAGTGAGATTAGGAGAAAAATTGAAGGAAGAGAAAGAAAAGACAAAATTGTAGAAAAGTATAAGAAGAAGCTTTATAGGATATAACAAAACAGCGACGTAAAAGCGAATGGAAAAGATCAGACTCCAAGGAAGATGGTTAAAGAACAAATGAGGGAATTATCATGAAGAAAGAAGCAGAAAGAACAAGCGTGATTTCCTTGGATGTGTAATCAAGAAATACCGATGTCTTACTGAATTGAAAACAATAACATCAAAGAGACTTTTGAGTATAATATATATATATATATAAACCTTCAGTATTATCACTCAGAGAACAGAACTCTGTCAAGAAAGGAAGAGCAATGGTTGAATTTTTCGAGAGGGACGATAATTCCAGATTGAGCCTAGCAAGAAAGATACAATTACAAGGTGTAAAATTTAGAAGCAGATGAGGGTTTTTGATTACCTCAATGAAAAAAACCTTCATGAAAGTATTGTAAAGAACACACGTCAACGGGTGTTCCATATCTTATTCATTATTTTGTAGATCGAAAACATGGTGGGTAGTTTCACCTCAGATCACAAAGAGTCTTTCCATGATACATGAGAATATGAGTTTGTTAATTAAAACAATGAAATAATCAGGCATGATTATCGAAAATTATTGAAGTCGGTGACCTGTGAAAAGCAGACTAAGGCTTGTTTCGAGAGAAATTGCCTTAATTGTAGGATTAAAACCGTAAACTGGAAAGATTACAATGAGCTGGGAGAGACCGATCTTGAGAAGTGGGTGACGAAAGTAGTAACAGTTTTATTAATGGAAAGAAAAAAGGATCCAGAAAACTGTAGAAGAAGTTTTGAGAGGTTTGAAGAAAAATGATGTAGCTAACGCTCTACATGAAATGCTTCTCAGGTTTAATAAACATTGTGGAAACATAAGGCACTAATTTAAAGTGATGCAGTTTCTGAAAGCAAATCTAAAAGAAAGTGAATTTTTGGTTCACTGTTATTTTTCTGAAAATTATGGTTGTAAGTATGCAGCACAGTTTTAAAGTTGTCACTTCTGAGCACCCAAGCCGCAAGTGACTCTCCACAATGTCTCTGCCTATAATTTTGAAACTGAAAAGAAGCAATTGAAACAACTTTCTTTCTGTACATTATCCGAAAGTTTGCGGCATGATCCCTCGGCAATATGAACCCATTTAGTACTAATAATGGAAAAGCTGAAAATGTTCGGCCCGAATCCTACTGAAGGTCACTTCCTAAGTGATGGAACAAGCACTCACTACCGGAACCATAAGATGTTTTTATTGATTGGAAACTTCCTACATACCTTGTTACCAGGAGTGCCTTCTATCTTCTGGCACTATTCTGAGACAGGTCATGGAAATTTTATAGAATAACGTAAAACACACACAGATACCATATAGTTTATTGTGCCAGTAAATCATATAATTCAGTGTTATTTGAATTTTATTTAGGTTATTACCATAATTTTTTATCTTGTAACATTTTTTCTATTTTTATGCAATTTTATATTTTAAGTTTACTAAACTATAGTATTTCAAAAGCAGCCTGTGGAAAAGTTTTTGCCCTATATTGTATACCCCGTTCATCGTCATTGTAACCTCCGTTATACTCTTGTATCCTCCGTTCAGAAGGAAAATTTATTTTATTTGAATATATATAATATACGTTAAACATAGTGACCACTAGCGTAGCAAGTTTTGCAACGAAGATATCTCTTGGGGGAAAAAATCCGAAAGATTTTCCGAAAAAATTTTCTTCTTTAAAACTCAATTTCTAAATGACACGTTTCTACGAGAATGATAAATGTAGTATAGTAGAAAACGCAAATAAAAGGGGATAGGTTGCTGAGTCAATCACAAATAGTGGGAGTCAGTAAAGAAGAAAAAGTGAATGGACAGGAGTGAAGGGAAAATGTGGGCGTAGATGTGGAGAGAAGAAAGATAAAAGTTACTGCAGGTATAGTCCACGTTTCAGTTTAGCATTCAAGCCCTGAATGAAAGCTCCTTCACAGAGACGATGTGTGGATGTGTTAATGGTGGTAGATAGGGTATGGATTATACCAGGTGTATAAGCTTAAATCCACTGTTTGCCCAAAGATGGCGTTCGTGAGCGTATGAAGCTACCATGGGCACGCCAGACCTATTGTGTGGATGAGTTGGACCACTGGCAACACGAATCAGTGCACATAATCAGCAAGTGAAGACAACAACACACAGTGTTTCGTTGGTAAGCATGGCTAGTTTTGTGCCAGAAAAAGAGCATATGCGGGAAGCTCTGCTTTTCTGCTTTCATTTGAAGAAATCGGCTGCTGACGCGCATTGAATGCTTATGGAGGCCTCTGGTGACAGTGCTTTATCGGAAACAACGTGCCGAGATTGGTTTCGTCGGTTCAAAGAAGGCAATTTTGACCTGAATGACAAGAAGCGTGAAAATCGGCCCAGGAAGTTTGAGGACCATCAATTGCAGGCGCTGTTGGACGAGGACGATACCCAATCGCAACAAATGCTTGCCGGGTAATTGGGCGTTACTCAAGCAGCCATTTCCATGCGTCTACGTGCCATGGGAAAGGTTCAGAAGATCGGAAAATGGGTGCCGCATTAATTGACCGATCGGCAGCTGGAGAGACACATGCGAAATGTTGCTTGACAGACAAAGAAGAAAGTCGTTCCTGCATCGGATTGTGACGGGCGATGAAAAGTGGATATATTTCGCGAATCCGAAACGCCAGAAATCGTGGGTTGATCCCAGCCAACCATCAACATCTTCCTCGAAACCAAATCGCTTCGGACGGAAGACGATGCTGTGTGTTTGGTGGGATCAACAGGGTATCGTCTAGTTTGAGCTGTTGCAACCGGGTCAAACTGTCAATGCCCACCGCTACCACCAACTGATCAACGTGCACCATGCTCTGTGTGAAAAAAGGCCGGAGTGTCAACAAAGACATGACAAGTTAATATTCCTCCACGACAACGCCCCATCGCACACGTCAAAATTGGCCCAAAACTACCTGGAGACACTTAAGTGGGAGGTGCTACCCCATCCCGCTTATTCACCAGACCTGGCCCCTACAGACTACCCTGTTTGCGTCGATGGGCCACGCCCTCGCTGAGCAGCACTTCGATTCGTATGCAGACGTCCGAAAATGGCTTGATGAATGGTTTGCCTCGAAAGAGCAGAACATTTTTTTGGCGTGGTATCCACAAATTGCCCTAGAGGTGGACAAAATGTGTAGCTAGCGAGGGAAAGTACTTTGAATAACTTGCTTTGTGTTTTCTATGAACACACCATCTGTTTTGCTGACTACAAAACAGCGGATTTAAGCTTATACACCTGGTAGTTATACGGAAATTGTCATCCAAGTCAGTGTTGTGCAATTGCGTGTGTGTAGACACTGGCGAATCGGGTCTGTTGGTGACAGAAAAATGTCGGTGATTATTGACACGGAGATTCACAGGACCACCTGTTTCTCCCACATAGAATGCCGGGCACAGTGTGCAGATTAGAATATACATATGACGTATGAGGTTTGACACGTTCCTTTGGGAGGTAGAGTGAAATTGAAATTGGCTGTGTTGATAGAGATAGATGGATACGTAATATGGGACATGTTTTACATTTAGCGCTGTTACATTTGTGGGTGGTAACTGGAGGCAAGTGGGACGAAGGGTTAGTGTGGACCAGGATGTTTCTAAGATTGAGAGGATGCTGAAAAACTAATCTCGGCTTGATAGGAAAGACAGATCTGCTATCGGGGTCAGACTGGAGTATATGGAAGTGACAATGGAGAATTTGTTTGATCTTGGTAAGTTTAGACCCAAATTGTGTGACTAAGGACGGAAGATTCAAGTTGGCGTTGGAACTAGGAGTAGGTGGTATGTGTGTGTGGCTGCATGTCGAATTTGTTTGGTTACGGGATTAAGTGGGTAGCCTCGGTTGCCTAAGAGCCTCCTGAAGACGTTGGTTGTACGTTTCGGTTGCGGAGGTGGTGGAATTCAGGCGTTGTTCTCTGAGGGCAACGGAGAAGGGTATAGTTTTTTTGGTGTGGTAAGGATAGGAACTTAAATAATGAAAGTATTGCATAGTTGGTTTTATATGAACGGAAGTGGTGCTGTTTACCAAAGTGATGTCTACATCAAGGAATGTGACTTTAGTCTTTGAGATGGAGCAAGTGAACTGGAGAAGATGGAACTGATTCAACTGTTCTAGAAACGTTTTGAGGCTAGTCTCACCATAAGCCCACAGCATTAGTTCCTTTTCCAAAACACGTATCCAACGTAGAGGAGTCAACGTTTGGGTTTGTAGGAAATCGTGTTCAAGCTTGCCCATGAACAGGTTAACGTAGGGAGGGGCCATTCTTGTACTCATGGCTGTGCCTCGGATTTGAAGGAAATGTTTTTGTTTTTTTTTCCCGAAGGTGAAGTTGTTACAGGTGAGGATTAGGCTGGCTAGAATAAGAAGGAAAGCTGTTGTTGGCATGTGAGGTTTAGACCTCTGGTTGAGGAACAATTCCGAAGCTTTAAGTCCTTGGACATGAGGAATGTTGGTGTACAAGGAATCTGTTATAGTAACAAGCAGTAGGTCGGAAGGGAGAAGCGGTAATTTACGGATTATTTCCAGGAAGTGGTAGGTATCGTGTATGTAAGCAGGCAGCGCTTGAACATGTGGTTGTAAGAAAGAGTCAACGAAAGGAGAAATACGTTCAGTAGGAAAATTATAGGTACCCACAATGAGTCTGTCAGGATTACTGGGTTTGTGAATGTTTGGTAGTAGGTAGAAAGTAGAAGTGCGTGGGCTCTCTGGACTTACGTATTTAATGGAAATTTCGGACATGCCATCACGAGGACCGTTAATGGTAATAAATTCAAAGATTTTCTGTTGATACGTGTGGGTTAGACGGTTGTAGGTGCTGGAATCAGACAATTGTCACTCAGCCTCCTGGTGGTAGTGTGTGTACATAAAAATATATACAGGTGGTCCACCTCAAACTAGCACCTCAAATATCTCGGCCCCTATTTCACATAGAGCTTTGAAATAAAAAAAATGGATTAGTAATTTGCATATGGCAAATCAAATTGTAATATTTTCATTATCAGTGGAAATACCTATACTTCAACTTCAAAATTTTAAATGGCAAGTGGGGTAACTATACACTTCTTTGGGACAAGGAGTGAAAATGAAACAACTTTCAGAGGAAACATGATGTAATATTACCTACATATAGCAGCTACGACAGCAAATAATTATTGGAAAAACTTTGGTAAACTTTATTTCTGTATGGGCCAGTCTAGTAACTTTGGAATTCGGCCCGTCACGATTCACCTCTAGTTGTTAAAATCCATACTCATACCTGGATTCGAACCCGGGACCTTCGAGTCGTTGGGACTACCGCCGTAGACTGCACGGCTACCCGGCCGCCACGTGTCCACTTGTGTACTTAATATTATTATTACAAGAGTGAGCATTACTTTAACTTGCGTCGGGCACTCTCATTATAAACAACTTAACGAATAAGTATTTAAAAGAAAACCAGACAATTTTTTACGCATACATTCAGTGACCAAAAGAATCCGGGCACCCGACTGAAAATGAAGTAGAAGTGTGGGTCCTACCATTGGGTTCGGAAACAATGGCAGTTGATACGGTGTTAGCCCACCCTTAGCCTTGATGACACAAATTTTTAACACGGGGAACGAACTTTACTAAAGGACTGTATAGGAGAAACATGCTTATTTGAGGTGCAGTAATATCATTAAAATAACAATTCGTTCTCGTAGATGATACATTGTAGCGAATATTAAACAAACATCTCCTCTGAACACTGAGGCGTATGCACAAACAAAAGTCTATTTGCTAAGTTAAAAGATAGGGCATAGACTTTCGTTCGCGCATATGGCTCATTTGTTGCAATTTTACTACTTGTTCCAAAGAAGTGTATATTTACCCCACTTTCTATTTAAAATTTTGAAATTGACCTCCAGTATGGATATACTCAGTCCGCCACTGATACTGAAAACATTACAATTTGATTTGCCATATGCAAATTACTAATCCACTTTTTTATTTCAAAGCTCTATGTGAAATAGAAGCTGAGTTATTTGACATGTTATTTTGAGGCGCCTATCATTCCAATAACAATTGGCTGTCACAACTGCTATACCGTAGGTAATATTACAACACGTTTCCTCTAAAAGTTGTTCTATTTTCACCCCTTGTTCCAAAGAAATGAAAAGTTAATCCACTTTCCATTTAAAATTTTGTAGTTGACCTCCAGTATGGGTATTCCCGATCCGCCACTGATACTGAAAATAATACCATTTGATTTGCCATATGCAACTTAGTAATTCACTTTTTTATTTCAAAGATCTATGTGAAATAGGGGTCGAGATATTTGAGGTGCTAGTTTTAGGTGGACCACCTAAGATATACAGGGGTTGGACAAAAAAATCTAAAAACACGTCATACAGGACACGTACGTGTGGCCCGCCACTGTACACCACGTGTTGCGTTTGCCGATCGTGTTTTGTTTTCAATGTGTCATGTGGACCTTCCTCTTACGTCAGCAGTACCCAGTTCACCTGTGAGTGTCGTGGTGTGCAAGTGGTGCGGTAAAATGGGCGACCTGAAAGACTTCCAAAGAGGCATGATCGTTGGTGCCCGTCTGGTTGGAGCTTCAGTGACAACAGTGGCGACCATTGTGGGGGTATCGACAGGCACTGTGTCCAATGTCACGAGGGCATACACAATGCATGGGCAAACAACATCTGCAAAGCACAACAGTGGTCGAAAGACAATCCTGTCCGATAGGGACAGGAGGGCATTAAAACGGATTGTAGCAGCTAAAAAGCAGACCACTGCAATGAAAATTACGTCTGAACTAATTTCCGGCCTACAGAACCCGGTTTCATCAAAAACAGGGAACTTCATAAAATGAAAATTCATGGCAGGGCCGCGATCGCCAAACCTCTGGTCACAGCAGTAAATGCGAAGCGGCGTATCCAGTGGTGCAAGGACCACACGGAGTGGACGCTTGATCAGTGGAAACACGTAATGTATTCCGATGAATCGACCTACACCTTGTTTCTAACAACCGGTCGTGTTTACGTATGGAGAACACCGTCGCAGGCCTATGATCCAGACTGTCTGCGCCCAACTGTAAAGCATGGGGTGGTTCTGTTACAGTATGGGCAGTGATATCGTGGTTTAATGCAGGTCCCATCATAGCCCTGCATGGAATGATGAATGCTAAGGCGTATGAGGCCATTTTGGGGGACCAGGTTCTACCCATGGCCCACACATTGTTCCCGGATGGTGATGGCATCTACCAAGATGATTTGGCACCCTGTCACGCTGCAAAAACGGTGCAATCATGGTTTGAGGAGCATGACCAGGGGCTATCACACCTCCCCTGGGTCCCACAATCACCAGATCTGAACATCATTGAGCCAATGTGGTCTGTGTTAGAAAGGCGTGTTCGGTCTCATTACCCTCCACCATCATCCCTTAAGGAACGTCCATTCTTATACGTCCATTCCACGTCGGATCCAAGCTGTTTTGGACGCAAAAGGAGGCCCCACACCATTCTAGGTATGATTTTCACACTTTTTCAAACGTTTTACATTTTTTTGTCCAATCCCTGTATATATATACATAAAAGATGGTAAACAAGGTAGAAAAAAGGATACTTACATAGTGAAATCTTGAGATAGGAGCACACGAACCTCAAAGACACTATAGAAAATTAGTACGTTTCGTAAAAGCGGTTTCAACTGCTAGAAGACGAAATGGACAGAACGGACAGGTGTTAAGGAAACGCCATATTGACAGGAGAATGCAGGGTGACAGTGTGGCCAGGTTATGGAGGCGAGAAAATGACTAGATGGGATGGAGAAAACATTAAATGGAGAAGAAAATGCGAAGGTTACTAGGAGCAGGTAAGGGGCTTCCTGAAGAAATAAGAAGGCGCAGAAACAGATGGGAGGAGGAAATAATAATAATAATAATAAAGAAGGGGAGAACAAAAAAACAATGCAGAAAAATAAGAGTAAAAATGCAACAGGAACGGAACAAAGAAGAGAAAGGAAGAAGACACTGCGTTGCAGGGAGTTACAGGCAGTTGAAGCCGGGTTCATGGTTGGCGGAAAGGATGGAGATGTACATCTGCCCCATCTCTTTCTAACTGTGGCAGGTGAGTCAGGGTTCAAGACTTTCAGGATTCTAACTCAAAAGGTTTCGTCAAAGGTGCAGACGTAATAGGAAGTGTATTCAGATATGGGGAAGTGCGGAAGTTGATATTTGGAGGAGTAGCGATGTTTGTTGATGCGGTATGTTAGAGGAGTTTGGGTTTCGCCAACGTAACTGCCGGAGTGTCGGAAAGAGTACGTTTTGTGAGTGACAGGATGTACGAAGGAAAGACTGGGATCAAAAACAGGACAGGTTTTGCAGCGGAGTCTATTGCACTTGTCAGGTTTGGAGGGAGGGGGCGGGATTGGTCCAGTTCTGGTGAGAATCGTGTTGAGATTCGGAGGTCTGTGGTAGACAATTTTGGTGCATGACGGGAACACTAACTTCAGTTTTAGGTGACGCAGTCAGTATGGGGTGTGTCAGTTTAAAGAGCTTTTGGAGGATCTGAAGGCTGGGGTAGTTACGGATGAGGTGTGGGATATCCATGGTCAGTGAGAGCTGAGGATTGGTTACTGAAATAGTTTTGGAGCAGGTCATCAGAGGAACAGACGCGGGAGCCCCGGACAGCAAGAGCCTGGTATGGATGGGAGCTGTTAAAATGGAGATACTGCATACTGTTGGTAGGTTTGATGTGAACGCCTGTCTCAAGTCGATTGTTCACATCGACATCAAGAAAAGTTGTGTGTTCCCTCTAGAAGGACCAGGTGAACTTGACGGGAAGGTGTAGTTGAGGTTTTATAGAAATGTTTCCAAAAACTCTTGTCCGTGGGTCTAGATCAAGAAAATATCGTCGATGTAACGAATCCAGGTGAAAGGTTTGAGAGGTGTGGAGTTGAGGTATTGGGTCTCCAGGCGTCCCATGAAAAGGTTCGCGTAGGAAGGGGCCATGCGAGAACCCATGGCTGTGCCTTTGATTTGCAGGAAATTGAGGTTCTCAAAGGTCAAGTTGTTCATGGTGAGGACAAACTGGGCTAACTGAAGCAGAAATGGTGTGCTGGGTGAAATGGTTTACGATGACTGGGGTGTGTGTCGAAGAAGTGTTCAAGGGCAGCGAGGCCATGACTGTGGGGAATATTGGTATACAGTGACGTCACGTCGACTGTGACTAAGATGCTGTCAGGTGGGAGAGGATCAGAGATAGAATGTATTGTGGAGAGGAAGTAGGTGGTGTCCTCTATGTAGGAAGGGAAAGTCTGAACAAACTGTTGGAGATGGTGGTCAAGGAAGGCGAAGATTCTTTAAGTGGGAGAGCCAATACTGGAAACTATGGGTCTACCGGGAATAACAGATTTATGGATTTTGGGAAGTAGGTAAAATTTAGGAGTTCTGGGATTATCAGAACAGAACAAGTCGAAACCGATGCACAGTCAAAATTATTTAGAATCTATTATTTTGGAATCAAACAACTCTTCCCTCAAAATTTCTTAGTCCAAATGTCAATACCTGAACTTTCAACTTAAAACACAACCACACTTCATAGTTGTGTCATTTTATCCAGTGTAAAGTACGACTGAAGGCCATTTTATCCAGTGTAAACCTGGACGTCACGGGAGGGCTATATCCCCCATAGCTCCCCTTTGGATCCGCGCCAGTATATATATAAATAAAAGGCAAAAATTTAAATAGGAAAAAAAA
>JAGDQP010010924.1:0-31338 GCA_022664845.1 Lepisma saccharinum
AATTGAGTATTAAACTATTCTCCATATTTCTCAGAGAGGTTTAAAGTTTAAAAAGGTACGCAATAGACTATAACTGCAAAATATAATTTAATTTCTAAACAATGCAAATACCTGGGTTAATCTTTCGTTTTCAATTTTAAGACAAGTAATATAAGGCACTGTTAAATCCCAATTGGTTCATCTAAAACTTCAGATCGAAAGCTGCCTTTCGACCGAACATCAATCATGACTCTTTCCCGGTCTACATTAGCAAGCTGCAGACAAGCAAATTCCACTTCCGTTGGTGGTCAAAGTATTTCTGTATTTTCGTAGGAAAGTATTTGTTTCACATTATGGAGAGTCTTAGAAATTAATGTGATAGAAACTATTTTATTGAAATTGTTCCATCTCTCGCCGGTAATATCAAATTTTATTAAAACAGAATGTAAATTATTCAAGTTTTAAGTTCAATTCTATTATCAAAATGCAAAAAAATCAGTGGTGAGTTCGAATCCCGCGACCGGTCATTTCCGAAATTATTTATAAGACATTAAAATTGATAATAATCTGCTTACTTTTTCACAAATGCTGTAACCAAAGGTCCAAGTTAAACGCAAAACAAATTCAAACACTTCTCAAACTGAAAACAAAATCAAGAGTAAAGCCAAGGGGTCCATTCGCAGTGTTTATATAATTCCAAGTTCTTTCTAGAATTTTCGTAGGCCGCATAAACAAAAAAGATTCTATTCTTATTATGTTCTAAAAGGTTTCCGCTAAGTATACTTTGTCTCCTAGCGATCATAAGTATTTAAGACATTATCTTCTCATGTCATGATAAGTTCAAAAAGATGCACATTTCAACCCCCTGTTACCAAACCCCGTTAAAAGCAATTAAGAAATACTCAAAGACTAAATCTTTTAACAGATCTTTTCCGAAAAAGGTTTCGGAACAAGCATTTATTTTAAATCCTTAATATGGTAAAACGGTAAAAGCTACTCTTCTCTGAGTCTCTAAGACGCCTGAGACAATCATAAATCTTACAAACTTGCAAACTTAAAAGCATTTTCTAAAATATCTCCATACAGACAGACAGACGAGCATTATGAAATAAGCCTTTCCTAATAACATGTCACTTTTACCAGTAATACATCTTAACCTGACAGCCAGTAAATACTTAACTGTGATAAAATCTGTTTTGAAACACAAACCTCGTAAAGATGAGACTTCAAAAGTATCAGGCTTACTGTCGCCAATATATTTATTAAACATCAGTCGAAACCGCTTCACTAGAAATAGCGGAATGCATTTTTTCATCGTAGCTGTAAATAGAAAACTTTTCCAGAAATTTCTTCCGTATAACAGTACGAAAATTCTATTGGCCAGTCTGTCACAGGAAGATCTTTTAGCTAAGAACTGTTAGTCTAACACAATCATTCTTCAGTATATGTCCATTCTTCAAGCAGTACACATCTTAAGCGATGAATTCTACAATATTTCTTAATAAAAGTTATATTAATAAAATGCAATATAATACACAATACCGAGTTTCACGGACGCAGACCAGGTCCTATCGTTGTTGAGTGCCGTCAACAAATAATGATCAATTTCACAATATTTCTTAATAAAAATTATTATATTAATAAAATATATTCTATTACCATATGTTCCACAGTTTTCCGCGATACCGAGTTTCACGGCCTGGCAATGGAAGCGGGGCGGTGGGGGCCGGACAACAAATAATAAAATGGCGACCGGTAAATTTATTTTAAAAAATAATAATAATTCATTAATTAATACATATCTTCTCCAATATTACATATACGGCGTCCATAGTTCAGGACCATATACCCCACCTCCCTAGCACCTCTCTGGCACCACCACAGCCTGCTATATACTTTCCTATAGGTCATAAACAGGTTTTAAAAAGTCCGAGAAAGTTGGTCCTCTACTACTGTCCTCAAACAGGGCCCAACAGTTCTTAAACCGAACCGTTTCCAAACAGAAACGAACCTTTCTCAGACAGAAATGAACCTTTCCCAAACCAAACCGAACCGTTCCCAAACCGAACCGAACCGTTCCCAAACCGAATTATTCGGTTTAAACTACAAACCGAACCGAAACCGGTTAACCGGTTTTTGGTACACCCCTAATAACAATACATGAGACATATACGAAGGTAATACTGCCATCTTTTGTAGGAGATCTTTGCTTTACCTTAATAATTTCAAAATCTGTTCATAAGCTCTTCCGAGGCAAGCTAATTGTTTACATCTAACTTCATAATTTTATGTTCACTACTACAGATGTTAATGTTCATTTTGTAACGGCCGCAAATTAAAAAAGCTTTGGTACAACAATTTCAATAAAATTTTCAGTTTGCGATGTATAAAAGTGAGTTAATTTGTTTACTTTCTCATTTAAACGAAAAGTATTAACTATCACCAAATTTTGCAAACATTTCAATTTCTCTTACGACCTGAATTTACATGTCTTGACTTGAGGTGTCATCTGAGGAAAGGTTAAATCCTTATGATACCAGTGGAAAACGTGGCTAGTTACAGTATCAGGAAAAGGTGGGCATAAGTCCTATATCAATAATAGAAAAGTTATAATTGAGTGATTGAATTGTTATTAACGTCCTGAAAGAGCTGGTGAGCTTTCATGGTCTGAGTCTACTTTTTTTGGTAAAATGGGCTACGAACTACTTCGTTCAATGGACACCGGCAGCAATTGAACGATCGCGCACAGAAAGTCAGATCGCTAAGCTCTCGGCCACCACATGATCAATAGTTATAATTTAATTTACTAAATTAGATTCAAAATGTCTTTAAGATTGAAATACTATATCCTAGATTTAGTTACGAAGCGTGAGAACTGAATACACAAGATACAAAAGTGACTCAACAAGAATTCCCTTTCCACCCACAATTGGGAAGTAGGAAAATTTTGGAAAAGAATTCTTCCATTCTCTACTTGCTTTTGGTAGAAAATTCCCTTTCTCTTTATCATTATAAATCTTATCTGACAACCCAACAGTAAAGGAAATATCTACAGCGATAAATAATATTAAAAAAGCAATTTCTATTCAGCTCATCCACTGAACAAAATTCTTCCGAGCAACGTTTTTCCGAGATTCAAACCCGGGTTTTTTATTTAGTAAGTCAACGTCTTACCGCTACACCATGCTACCAGCTGGCAAGCTATGGTTCTTCCATTTTATTTACAGTACACTGTTTAGCTATAACATTATTTGTGACGATGCCGTCTAAAATTTGAGCGTCTGTAGCTCCGAAACTACACATATTTCGAAATTTCTTCAAAGGAATTTTATTCTTGTTCTGATGTGAGGAATCACCTTTCGAAGTTTGTCGGTGTAATTCTAAAACGGTATATGTACAGAATAACCAAAAATAGTTGTCAATATTCTAGGAACGTGAAGTTCTCATCAAACCAATCAATTCTTTGAAGAAATATTTAAAATGCGTAGTTTCGGAGCCAGAGTCATCGCATAGTCATAAATGACATCGTATTTCGACAACGAGGTCAGTCGTGTCGCTTTAGCAAATCACAATCGAAGTAATAACCGGTGCATTCTATTTCAGCTATGTTTATGATATTTTATTCAGCCATTTTCTATCCACTGTTGGATGGAATTTTCCTTCATTTTTCCACAGATCTCGATCATTCCTATTGAACAATTTTAGAATATGCAATTTTGGATAGAGCAAGCAGATTTGATGTCTTTGACAGTGCCATGCCGCCTTAGCTCTACGATTAATGGAATTGGAAATATCAAGCTGTTAGGTTTATTTTCCCATACTTTCGGCAGCCCCGTATGAAATATAAAACAAATAGAAACTTTCTATGGAGTAAGTGACTGCAATAATACTATAAAAATAATAACTTGAGGAGGGAGGCGCGCGGCCACGCCCCCTCTCTCCAACAAGCCAAATGCCGACCTTGACGGCGACCCGACAAGAAGCTGTGGCCTAACCCGGTCACACGTCTGAGGGATGACATTATTAATGAACACCTGGTGAGGACAATAAAACGGAACATAAAACCTTAGATTGGTTACTGTACCTGTATTCATCTAGTGAAACTGAGAAAAACCAAATGAAGGCATCATCAGTCAGTATGGACGGCAGCGAGACTTTAACCTATATGCCTTCCCGCTCCGATTCCCAAGCCGATCCAAAGCTCCCGAGTGTATCTACTGAATCAGATACCAGACAATTCATTATATTTACTTTGTATAGATAAAGGATGTTCTAGTACAGGATATGCTTGTAGTTATTTCATGGGCAGCGAAAGAATGAAGGCAAAAAAACAACTGAGCTTCGACGAAGGCGATGCACCTGATTGGTTAGCAGACAACTACAGAGCTTGCTACAGAGCTGAAAACATTGCTTTTGATTGTAGTTAGTGGGCTAGCTTGGTGGTTTGACGTTTGGCTTCACGTTCTTGGCGAAATAACATATCCTCTATTAGAACATCCTTGGTATGGGTGTGTACTTCTCACAACGAAAATCTCTAAGCGTTTGAGCTCGAAAATGCTCCGTATAACAGTCAATTTATAAGCTATTTTGAAAAATATTATTATTATTATTATTATTTTGTGTTAATTATCGTGTATAAACATATGGCTGTGATATAAACCAAATATATATGGTATGATAGTATAGTTTTACAACATATTTTAAATATTATTTTATAAAATTGTTTGCAATTCCTGATTTCAAAAAATTTTAAACAGGCATTCTATTATTTTTAAGTCTAGCGTGTCAATTTTATTGAAAAAATAATAATCGTTTTGAAACCATTTTGCTGATACAATTTCTTTTTATAATATTTTTAACTTTATTTTAGAAAAAAAAAAGGTTTATAATTATTAAATTAATATTCTAAAAGACAGTAAATATGTATAATATTTACATTTTTTACTCATATACTTAATTATAAGTAGGGTATGTATGTACTTTTTATGCATACAATTCATCAAAAACAAATGTAACTAAATTTTATTTAAGGTACAGTAAACTTTTACTAGCATAAAACAGTGGAATTTCATAGACGACAATATTGTGAAGGAAAACTAGTTATTTGAAATAGAGGAATTTGAAGATATAAAGTGAATTTGCTATATATAAAAAAGGAAAGAATAACACTAACGATGATTTCTTCTTATTGCCTGCTCTGAACGTGGTTTGTTTGCTAGGTTAGGAAATAGGGATAAAAGTTTTTAATTTTTTAAAAACCAGTTGCGTTAGGCAGGTAAAACAATATAACTTCGCGTTGAACTGCAAAGCAGAACCCTCTCGCTTCATCAAATTCTATTGCCTCCTTAGCAATATATATATATACTTTATATTATGATAAAAAAAATCCCTGTAAGTCTCCAGAATTAGTATAGCTTCGTGTAATTTAAATTACCTATCGACATACAATGTGTTTACAAGTCATGGTTCCTTAGTTTTGATCACAACCACCGATTGCTTTCCTCGGTAATGATTAGAAGGAATGTTCAGTCACGTGTCACAGACACACAAAAGGAAGCCTTGCATATTTTCCGAAGTGCGCGTTTCGTCTTGAAACGTCATGCTCTGTTTAAGTCATAAAAGTGAAACTTGCTGTCCGTACGAAGGCCTCCTGCCACCACAACTGCTCGATTCTCTTTCCTCTTAATAAGGAAGAAAAATAATTCAATTATTTACGCTTTTGTCAGTCAAAAATTCCGCCTGTTTCTTTTGTGTTCCGTTAAATTTGTCTACATGATTGTGTGGATCGTTGCTAATTTCTCATTTTCGGTCGTATGTTTAAAGCTGTCGATAGACTAACTCGCAATCTTTCCTCGGTTTTTCGGAATACTTTATTTATATTCCTCAATTATATCAGCTGCCCTTTAAATTCGGTTATTGCAATATTTAAGATAGGTAGCATTGCAAAATTGGAAACTCAATTTACGTAGAAACATATTTGCAGTGTGGATTAAAGCATGAAAATCGAATTCCGTAATTGTAATGTTTTGAAATCTGTTTACACTATGAGGTAATTTGAAAATTATTGGCTGAAATGTCAGATAAAAAATTAGATGTATGTCGTGTATCAAATTTGGCACTCTAAAGAGCATTATTTTTTTTCTCTCAGAAGAATAAATAATAACGAGATATAGAAATCCTCTACACCATAAACATCACTTTTGGTGTTTATTTAGAACTTTTATTGTACGTGGTGAAGTTAACGTTTATTCTTTGCTTTCCACTTACTGGTGAACGAATAATATACACATGCGGATAATATTAAAATATAATTGAATTACAGGAACACTTGTGTCCACGGGAGATAATTGAACTCAGTTTCATATTACTCAAAGGATTCACTACAATTTCTGTAGGATAGGACTGGCGCTGTAATCTTGGAAATTGCTATAACCACTAGAGAAGTTCATAAGCGTCACAGGGTACACGTGGTATCTAAGTGCGTCAAACGTTTGTGAAGTTAGACCCTCACCCAAAACAAATTAAGATGTAATATGTATCTGAATCATTAGGGAGTTGTTAGGAAGAAATAGGGAGTGCATTATGTTCATTAGGGAGTAAGCGATCAGATGGTGACGACGCCAAAAAATGTTGGGGAGCTAACTTCATACAGCCACTCACCTATACAATTTCTGGTCGTTTTTGCGTCCAATCGTTAGGGAGTTCTTAGGGAGGAATAGGGAGTATATTATTTTCGTTAGGGAGTGAATTATAACTTGGTGACAGCAACAGCAAATTTGGCGGATGTGTGAAGTTAGGCCCTCCCTCCAAAGGGGTCCAAACTATACAATATTTGGCTGTTGTTGCGTCCAATTGTTAGTGAGTTCTTAGTGAGGAATAGGGAGTACATTATTTTCGTTAGCGAGCGAATGATTACGTAGGGACAGCGACAGTCAATATGGCGGATGTTGAAGTTGGGCCCCAAGGGTTCCAAACTATACAACTTCTGGTCGTTGTTGCGTCCAATCGTTAAAGAGTCCTTTGGGAGGAATAGGGAGTACATTATTTTCGTTAGGTAGTAAGCGATAAACTGGTGACGGCGTCAGCAAATATATCCGATGCCTTCCCCAAGCGACCACAATTATTCAATTTCCGGTTGGCGTTGTCCGCAATCGTTAGGAAGGACAGTTTTCGTTAGATAGTGTACGATAACATGGAAATGGCGGCAGGAAGTATTGCCGATGTGTGAAGTTATTCCCCAATGAGACCAGTTATTCAATTTCGGGTCGCCGTCAATATACTCTCTACTCGTCCCTAACTACTCCTTAAGAATAGCAGACAACGCCGATCCGAAATATAGTATCTTAATGGGCTAACTTCATACATCCGTCATGTTTGCTGACGCCGGCACAAAGTTATACTACACTTCCTAACAAAAATAATATACTCTCTATTGTCCCCCCTAACAAGTCCCTAACGATTGGAAACAACGCCAACCTGAAATTAAATGAGTTCCGTAGCTGACTTCACACATCCACCATAATTGCTGGCGCCGTTGCCAAGTCATCATTCACTCCAAAATAAAAATAATATACTCCCTAATGCCCGCTAACAACTCCCTAACAATTGGACACCACGCCGACCTTAAATTAAATGGTTACGCTTACTTTACACATCTGCTATATTTACCAACGTCATTGCCAAAATATCATTCACTTCCTAAAGAAATATTTTTCCTGTATCTCCCTAACAACTCCGTAACGATTGGAGACAACGCCGATCTATATTCATTGGTTGAGTGTAATTTGACAAAGAAGCCATATGTGCTGGCGACGTTACTAAGTTATCGTCCACTCCCTAACGAAAATAATATGCTCTTTTTTTTCCTCTAACAACTTCTTAACGATTGGAAACAACGCTCACATGAAATTCAATGGTTGGAGGGGCTAACATCATATATCCGTTACATTCGCTGGCGCAGTTTTCCAAGTTGCCGTTCACTCCCTAACAAAAATTATATACTCCCTATTCCTCTCTAATAACTCTAAGGATGGCTAAAAAACCGACCCAAAATATAATAATTATGTTCTTTAGTGGGTTAACTTCACATATCCTCCATTATTTCTGGCTCCGTCACCAAGTTATCATTCACTCCTTAACGAAAATAATGTACTTCCTATTCCTCCATAAGAACTCCCTAACAATTGGACGCAACAACGACCAGAAATTGTATAGTTTGGAGCCCTTCTGGCCCAACTTCAACATCCGCCATATTGACTGTCGCTGTATCTAAGTTATCACTCACTCCCTAACGAAAATAATGTACTCCCTATTCCTCCCTAAGAAATCCCTAACAATTGGACGCAAAATGGCCAAAAATTGTATAGGTTGGAGCCCTTGGGAGCTAACTTTACACATCCGCCATATTTACTGTCGCTGTCCCTAAGTAATCATTCACTCTCTAACGAAAATAATGCACTCCCTATTCCTCCCTAAGAACTCACTAACCATTGGACGCAACAACGGCCAAAAATTGTATAGTTTCAGTTCCTTGGGGAGGGTGCTTACTTCATTCACGCAGGCTATGTGAAGTTAGCCCCCAACATTTGCTGGAGCCGTCAGCAGCTTATCGCTTAATCCCTAACGAAAAAAATGTACTCACTATTTATCCCTAACAACTCCCTAACGATTCAGATAATTTACATCTTAATTTATTTTGGGTGGAAGGCTAACTTCCCAGACGTGCGCGTCCAAGCACTCTTCAGTTGTTAGACGAGGGTATATTGACCCTTACAGTAAACCCTACATAGAGTCAGACACATCTGAACTTGCACTGAAGTTACGGCAAGAAGGGTCTAAGACCTCTGGAGCCTGTTGCTTAAAACAATACAAGCTAATATTATTAGCAAATAAACTTGTAACTTGTAAAATTCTGTTGCATATTGTTTTCACAAGTCACAAGTTACTAGTTAAAACTTATTAGTAATATGTTTTAAATTATTAGTGAATTGTACAAGCGTCTGTTGCATAACAGAAACTAATAATGCAAGAGATCTTACAAATATTAGCACGTACTAATATTTTTAACAAGTCTAAGGTAACCCCTAAATGCAAAGCATTAGTTTATGTTTGTATTTCTCTGTGTTCAAAAATTATTAATGAATGCTACTGTTTGATAACCGAAATTTACAATGATTTCAAATGCGTACCGAAAACAAACATTTTAGTAACGTGTTCAAACACCTAACATAAATACTATAGCCGCAAATATTTGATTTTGGTACGAAAAAATTTTCGAAAATACTACCAGTTATACAAATATAAATAAATGGTAATAGCCAATGGCAATAAAGACATGAAAATTTAACATAGCGTAACGTCATATCATTCATAACAGGGATATCAATCCGCTCGGCTCGAGCGGCGGGTCTAACGTTCAAGTCGAGTCGTCGCTTGCGCTCGACTCACTGTAACCGAGTCGCAGCGTGAGTCTCTCTGAGCAACGACTCGGCTCGACTCGAGCACATAGTGAGCGCCGACTCGGCTCGACTCAAGCACATAGTGAGCGCCGACTCGGCTCGACCCGAACATATAGTGAGCTCCGAAGTAGCCGACGCAGCCAAAAGGAACGTAATGCACCAAACTTCGTGTTAAAAAAATTGTCTCTTCGGTGCTGGAGAAATGAATTAACATGATTGATGCAGTGAGGCAGAAAGAGAGGTGAAGTACGGGAGCTGGGGAACTGCGACAGCGAACAAATCGTTTTTTTAATATTAAGAATAAAAAAACATCGTTAAGACCGTCTTTTGAGAAGAGAAGTGCCGCGCTCAGAGATGCATTGACAAGAAATACAACGAATGTAATTGATTCCGGAACTTCCACGCGGGGAAGATGTACGAGCTAGAGAAGCCTTGATAAATATGCATGAACCAGCCACTGTCAAATCGGATTGGAATGAGAATTCGTATAGTTGAAGAATGGCAGTCTCTGGATAGTGGTAGGGGGAGGGAGGGGTAGTCTCAACTCGTGAGCCGCCAAGTATTTGATCGAAGGCTCTTGAAATGCAAATTTTAAGAACGATTATTAAGAACTGAATAGCGCGAGCCAAATCGCTGAGCCGAAAGTAACAGATTGTTGAAGGCGGTCATAGGAAATGAAATATCAATCGGACCGCCCGCGACAAAAAAAACTGAAGAGCCAGAGAGATCGAGTTATATGTATGTAGGGAAATTAACAGGATCGAAGCTAGCAAACGGTAAGGGAGAGGGGCTGTTTATCTCGTAGTAGCAAAGATTGAAAGAAGAGAAAGGCAGCCAGAGGTTACTAGCATCATCCGAACAGAATAGGCTGCATGTAGGTAAGATGTATGTAATGGCGGTGTGTTAGTGCTGTACAAATGTCACATAGCTGTGGAAAAGATCAAAGCATAACTGCGTTCGATGTTCACGAACCACCAACCTAACAGAAGGTGTGTGTGTGTGAAGTCACACCAGGCAAATGCCGGGATGGTACCGTAAACAGAGATCCGGTCCACCACCGAGCTATGAAGCTCAGATGTCTAAAAGTAGGAATCGGACAGAGTACATTTGGCTTTTCCGGAGAATGCAGGAAGGTCGAGCTTGCTTCGTTGGCCACAAAAGTACGGCCTGAACCACTACCCCGTGGAGGGATTATAATGTAAACGTAATTTGAGTCGTTGCGTTGCCGGGACGTCTGTTCGTACTCGTGTAAAAAGAAACCACAGACCGTAAAAGTAAGTAAAAAGAATTTGATCACTACAGTAACAAACAGGCCTGGGCAAGATTATCGGCGCTGTGGATTACACACACACACACGTACGTGTTGAAGATGGTACGGTCTTCCCAATGGTCACCTTCTATCTAGGGTAATCTATGTGTTTCTCCATTTGCGCTAGACGTCAACGAAAGCTGGAAAGGAGCGAACAAACCCACGATTACGATAGTTGAGATAAATGTACGAACGGGAACATTCATTCCGGCAGTAGGTAACCTCCAGCGAATAGTTTAAAAAAATCCAGAGGTCGTAAATTAATGATTCGGATGGATCTCAAGGAATGAACGAACAAACACTGTACCGTATGGAACAGGGAGGTTCATGACCGCAGTAACAAACGTTTATCCGAAATTTGGAATACACACACAACGTACGGATCGAAGAAATACCATCAAAGAAGTGTGACTACGTCTATGTGGAACTGACGTGACTGTCAGGGACTTTTGAGGAAGTCGAAAACGAAGTCAAAGAGTCGTTTACAAACGGAACAAGTAACTTTAGGAGCCACATGACTGTCCGTACTGAGAGTATCCAGAGTTTCACCAGACAAAAACCATGATGGTTCCTTAAAAAAGGTCCTGGCTGATACCTTCCAGATCTATCATCTAATCCATCCTGATCGGAGACAAAGATGTCAAAAGGCCTTCCGTTTATGTGGTCCGTGAAATTTAAGGGGATACCCGTTAGCGCTGATAGCACATGCAAAATAACTTTGCATTAATATGTCCCTATATTCAGTGTGTGCTTAAATGGAGATAAGCCCCATATGTTATTGCAAACAGTCTAAATGAAATTAGAAATGATGTAGAGACACAGTTATGCATTTTTGAACCTTTGCTTTAGTAGTCTGTTTGATGCCAGCGTCCGACCATCCCCAGGTTTTCGACTCAATCACAACAGGGAAATTCTGGATGGCACCAGTACCATAGGCCCTGCTCGACACCTCTTCACACCCCTATCCCGGCCTGAGGCATAAATGCTAAAATAAATTACATGGGGTGTAAGGTTGGACCTGTAGTATAGTTTTGACTGTAACCTACAAATGAAAGGAAACAGACAGGTAAAGAATTGAAGAGAAAGCCCTCCAAGGGTAATTTGATGGTACCATCGCGATGTGTGCGCGGTGTAATAACAAATTCGGACGCAGCATCGACAACTGTGAATTACAGTATGTAAGTCTAGCGGTACCGTCCTATGTGAAGAAAAACAATTGAAACGAGAGAACAATAGAACTCACATAAAATGGGAGAAAGATAAATATGAAGTAGAAAATGTGGTAGGTTTATTAGTCTAGAACTAAATAATTATTAACTAATAACTCTTACTACCTGTTTTAAATACAGAAATCAGGCTGAACGGACTAGTTTTTCTTGTTTTGTTCTACAATATTAATAATTTGAATTCTAGTTATGGCCTTTAAGACTCAGACCAGAGACAGGGGGAGGATTCGGAAAGGTTACGGTCGGAACCTAAGTTACCACTGCGGAAAACTCAGTTCGGACGGTCAGCTACTGGGATCGAACACACGACCTCGCGAGTGCTACGCCAATGCTCAACCACTGGACTACGCTGGCTCGGTTTGTTCTACAATAGAACTGATATGAAGGTACTGTATGGCATATTTTAACCAAATAAATTTACTTTGCTAGAAGCTATTATGCATACTGCCATCTAAGCTAATTATACACGTTATCCATAAGTGTTGTGTACTTTTGTTAAAAAAAAATCAACATGATCCCATTGATATACCATGAAATTTGACACACATTGTAATCAGAAGCACATTACACATATTGTTCTTTGAAAAGAAAATCGAGTTTGAATTTTTCAAAAACAAGTTTTGGTTTATTTTCGAAGAATATAAAGATTGGTCCAATAAAGTCAAGTAATATCTCAAATTACAGCTCGTGAAATTCTGAAACGAACGGTGCAAGGTTGAACTGTCTAGGACAAATAGTGTTTGAGTTTCGGGCTTTTAAAGGTTTCAAAACACGTAAAAATATCCGTCGATCTGTTTTATTTTTAACAATTTATGCCTATAACTTAAAAAGCATCTTTGTTTATTTTGCACCCTTACCAATTGTATTATTTATGTACATAAAATATCAGATTTTCGAGACTTTAAGTTCCAGACCACGGGTTAATTTGATAAGGAATGAATGAGCCATAGTATGTGTTTTCATGTGTCTGTCGCACAGAGTGTGACGTGAACACCCATACCATATTAAGCACGTTACAAGGTTCTGAGTACAAAACGGAGTGGACAAAAAAATATATATCTGTAGAAGAAAATGTGAACTAAGAGTTTTTATTTATGTGTAATCATAGTAAACTATCAAAGGAACTTAGCAACAGCTTCATACATAATGATAGAATGAGTTTCGATCCAAATTAACTCAAATAAATGATGTACTTTGTTTGTTACCAACTCCACAATATAAAATTTAGAATTGAGATATAGCAAAGAAAGACTTACGAAAATTAGACAATAGTATTTTTAAGATAGGAACATACAATGCCTTTTTTACTTTTTCTGTTGTGTTCTATAACCTATCTAGGAAAATTAATGAAAGTGTGTACGTCACAAAACCGTAAGTAATGAAAGTGAGATAAAAGTCATTTCCGTATACGGGATATTAATGTGAGTGCCAAGAAAATTGTGCTAGACAAGGGCTTTTACATCCTCTCCAGACAATACCAAAGTTTAGATATTTTTAAACATCGATTTGATATATCGAAAACTGGAACGCATGTAGAAGAAGTATGGGTGAATGTTGAACAATGTTTGACCACTTAGGTGTTAAGGTAAAGATTTCTTGTAGACATTGTAGTGAGGGTATGCACTGCAGGTCATCAATTTCTGGATCGAACTTCAATATACACAGTAATTTACTATAATGTTATTCAATTTATTTGTGGGGATTAAATGACAGGACAAAATCTTATTTAAAAGCGAGAGAGACTCGGGGGAAAAGAAAAAAAAGAAAATCGGCCTATTTCAAGGTTCCATTCCGGCAATAAGCCGGATGACTGGGGAACCGCTAAAAACCGCAATCAGGATAGTCGTCCTGGGCACAAATCCAAGAATATGAAGCCGACGCTCTACCAACTAATCTACAACCTTCCTAGGGGTAACTTGTTCAAGAATTGGATTAGCACCGAGAGTATTTTACCCCTGCTTTTTAACTTGTTTCCCCGAATGCTAGAACATCATATTGATACTCTCTTGCTCTTTTGAAAGAAATTACGAAAATGTGTTCAAATAGTAAACAAGCCTCAGGAAATATTTTCGGCACGGACAGACGGATGGAGAAAGCGGGAAGATAAGTTCAATGAAAGTTTACAGGCCGGTAAGGACTGCCTACTCCAAAAAGTTTGAAAACCAAATTTCGATTAAGTTCGATTTGGAAACCACATACATACACTTCATTAATTTCTGAAACATAACTTGAGTTAAAGCGACATGCGAAATTCACCAATGCGCATGGCGTTTGTTTCCTATCTAGTAGTCTTACGTAAGGTTATCCGGAGCAGGGAGTCTAGTTCACAAATATGTGAAGTGATTTTATTTCCTCTTTCTAAGTAACCGAAGTCGTTTAAAACATCTTAAGCATTGATAGCAGTGCACTGAAAGCAACTATGAATGGTGCGCTCAAGTGATCACAGAAAATCATGTGTAAACTAAAGATGACTGAACAAGAAAGAAATTACTTTCAATTACCTTGAAATTGATGTTTTTAGGATTAATAATTTACTTTTTAATACGCCATGATCTATCCAGCGTCTATTCGATATTCCATACATGTGCATGCAGTAAAGATATCAAATGAAAGTATATAACACATGACGCACGTACTATATTAATACATCGATGCATAGGCACGAGGACCACTCTCGAGATGGCGAACATTGGCGTTATGCCCCCTGTCCAGTATTCATTAATAACAATTGACGATCAAGGTATGAAATCGTTTAGGAAACAAAAGAATCGAACGGTACTCTGTACAATTCGGTATAGGCTTAATGGCGAAGGGTGTGAGATTCCACGAGGTAATAACATATAGAGAGACGAGATATCCAGATGCAGGAGAGGTGGGAAACGAAGAAGCATGTCGATTATTGTTCACCACTGAATAGAAACACCAACCGTACTCACAAATCAAACGAAGAAAAACACAATTAGCAACGCACGAAACACAGAACACGAATAGTTACCCGAATATTGAAAAGTCAACAATCTGCTACTTTCGGCTCAGCGATTTGGCTCGCGCTATTCAGTTCTTAATAATCGATCTTAAAATTTGCATTTCAAGAGCCTTCGATCAAATGCTTGACGGCTCACGAGTTGAGACTCCACCTCCCTCTACCACCATCCAGAGATTACCGTTCTTCAACTATACGAATTCTCATTCCAATCCGATTTGACAGTGGCTGGTTCATGCATATTTATCAAGGCTTCTCTAACTCGTACATCTTTCCGGTGTTGAAGTTCCGGAATCAATGACATTCGTTGTATTTCTCCTCAATGCATCTCTGAGCGCGGCACTTCTCTTCTCAAACGACGTTCTTAACGATGTTTTTTTTATTCTTAATATTAAAAAAAAAGATTTGCTCGCTGTCACAGTTACTCCTCCCCCGTACTTCACCTCTCTTTCTGCCTCACTGGATCAATCATGTTAATTCGTTTCTCCAGCACCGAAGAGACCATTATTTTAACAAGAAGTTTGGTGCATTACGTTCCATTTGGTTGCGTCGGCTACTCTCCGACTCGACTCGACTCGAGCAGTTCCAAGTACCGACTCGACTCGCCTCGAGCAGCTACTAAGCGCCGACTCGACCCGAGCACATACTGAGCGCCGACTCGAGTCGACTCGAGCAGTTGTGACCACTGAGTCGACTGGAATCGAGTAGTCACTGAGCACCGACTCGAGTCGAGCGAGACGTTAACATCGAAATATCTAGAAAAAAAAACTGTTTAAAGACATTATTTTCTTAGTCAATTCGTTTTAAAAAGTAAAAAAAATAATTTGCTTTTAGGCATGACTAAAAAGAAAAGTAAGAGGCGCGGCATTTCAAGAATTTATAAAGCGACTGTATATGAGAGCGTGCCCATGCTTTTCCTTTTAAGCATGCATAAACATTGTTTTCCCTTCTTAGTACGAATTGATTAAGAAAAGAATGTCTTTAAAAAAATTATTATTTTTTATCGTAATTTAGTTTCATTATTTGCTTTTCCTTTCCTACTAACTTTGGAAATATGATACTAGAAAGCATGATAGTCGATGTGAAGTTAATTTATTGATCTCCTTGGCAACGTAATTTGTTGTTCTATGTTTTCTCGAATAACTGAACAAGTAGAAAACCGAGATAGCTGTTATGAGGTAAGATAACTTTGCATTACTATGACATCGAAAACTGACTCCTTTCTGACGGTTATGTCAATCCGCTCGGCTCAAGCGACGAGTCTAAAGCTCGAGTCGAGTCGTCGCTCGAGCTCGATTCACTGTAACCGAATCGCAGCGTGAGTCTCTCTCAGCAGCAACTCGGCTCGACTCGAGCACATAGTGAGCGCCGACTCGGCTCGACTCGAGCATATAGTAAGCTCCGACTCGACTCGACTCGAGCAGCTACTGAGCGCCGACTCGACTCAACTCGAGCACATAGTGAGCGCCGACTCGACTCGACTCGAACACATAGTGAGCGCCGAATCGACTCGACTCGAGCAGTTGAGACCACTGACTCGACTCGACTCGAGTCGAGTAGGTACTGACCACCGACTCGACTCGACTCGAGTCTGACCGAGTCGTGACTTTTCGGGCGATTCGTTGACATCCCAAATTTATAATAGAAAGTGAAACTGTTACTATTCCTCCGCCTGCAGCCATATTTGCTTATGGTGAGCAACTATTGTATGTAACAGTAACAGATAGCTTTCCTAACACCTTTTGGATTGATGGCTGACGCTATGTGTGACTCACTCATTTCCGTTTTAGTAATTATCACTGACACTTGTTTACACACATAGCAACAGCTAGCAATTCTAATAATGCATCCGCATTCTGGTTGGGCATATTGTGTGTGTATTAAAAATGATGTGCAGCGCAGTAGAAGAGGGATGCAATCCATACAATTTGAAACCGGTTTGTAGCCTTCGCTATTGGATCTATGAGCCTGTGGTCGTTGCATAGAGGTGTTAGAGGGGTAACGGATGTGCCACAGAAGCATGGAGGTTGTATATGAAATAATGGGGAAGATATGCGTTAATAAATGAATTAATTTTTTTAATAAATATTTTTTTAATTTATCCGCCATCTTGTTGTTTGTTGTCTTTGCCTCGTTGGCCGGCCCGCAACCGATGATAGGACCCGTCGCTCTGTGTACGTCGCATTCGTCGCGAAAACCCGATAAAAAAGCGCCGATCGCGAAAAATGTGGAACACATTGTAATAGATTACATTCAATATAGTATATGAATTTTTATTGACAAATTACATTCATTTTGGGTGGGTTTTATTATTTAATTTGACCGAAAATGTTTATGCTCCGTCGTCTAACTGTGTGTCTTACTTGTGGCAATGTTCTTTGGAAACTGTTTAACTCTAAAAAGTTATCATGCTTCAGCTGTACAAACTGCGAATGCGCAAAGTTTGTTTGAAACGAGTCGACGCGTAGTTTCTCTTTGTATCGCATCTACGATGCTTTTAGGAGGGGGAACAATTTGTTTTGTACTTGTGCTGCTGAGGAAAAGGGAACTTGAGTCTCAGATAGTGTATGGACATGCTCTGGCATTTCCAAGAATTTTAGTGTGCAGGTGTTGACAAAAATTCCCTTTGTTTGTCGCTTGATTGACAGCGGCGCCAATTGATTGACATTTTAGTTTCTTTAACAATGCATTTACTGTTTCGCATCCTTTCATGTTCTATTAAAGAGAAAAATATCCTTTTATGTTCTAGGCAAGATAGAACATGTTTCTTTTGATATTTGAAACATAGCAGATGTTTACAGGAATTTTTGAATGTTTCAAAGATTTTTTAATTCTGTATATTATTATTTTGTGTCTCATATTAGAACTTATGTTGCACAATATTGCGCAATACTTACGATTTAACTTAAGCTGCCTTCTACTGCCTTCTGCTGCCTTCATTATTAACTTTTCTTATTTCTCTCTTGATCCATCTTAAAACTAAGGTATAATTATAAAATAAATATATTTCTGTACACACTAACTTTTTTTTTCATGGATTTTTGGAAATAAAAGATTTGCTTTTACCTTGATATGAGAAACTTTCTTTGCATTTTTCTTTTCGGTTTATAATAATTTTACAAGAGATTCTACAATCTCAACGTTTTTCTGAAGATTGGTAGTATGAAAAGTAGAAATTATATTTTTTCACATAGTGAAATAAATATATACAATACAGAATAGTCCACAAAGAATAGATTCTTCGTGTTGAATTTGAGTTATATTTACATGATATAATTTGCACAATCGTTTTTAAAAAATTCAATTGGTTTAGTAGGATTATTTCCGAAGCTATCAAAATATCGGCCCCGCCCATCTTTATAATATATATATGGCACTTCTGCGAGTTCCCTGGGAATTGACGCACTTAAATTTACTATAAGTGCCGCCGGACATTCAATTTAGTTTGGTAAAGTCTCCACTGAATAAATTCGAGTATGCGTAGTTGCACTAGTACAGTCCCGAAGCAGAAATTTTAAAATCTGATCAGTCTACATTTGAATCACTTTCACTTATTGGTGTTGGTTCATACACTGTTCTGTTTTCAGGTAGAATAAAAGAACGTAAATGATAATAAGTTATATATAGCATGCGTACACTCACGCTTCTTTAAAGCACAATGAAAACTTCTAAACTGATGAAGATGGTGTACACAAATTTGTGATGGAAATGATAAAGCATTATATTTTGGGCAATGTATATCTTCCAAACTAATCACTGTTCATTGTAGAAGAGACTCTAGCTATATTTGCCATGCTTTGCCGTTAGTGAATACACAATGACTGTGCGATGTATACTTGGTAACTATGTTTTTAACTTATCTGTATTCAACTTCGCCTTATATCCACTGTAGACCAAATGCTTGCTGGCTTAAATAATTATGTGTATATCTTAAACTAGGAATAATTTTTGATATTAGAAATGGAAGTTTAAATATCCAACTTTGAAAACTATTGCTATCTCCAATAATTATGGCTAATTCTTTGACTATGAAATTATTTTCTTCATTATCATCGAACGCTTAAAAGTTTACGACAGTTCTCATGGTTGAAGAAAATTTTACATGGTATGATCCATATATACATTTCGATCCTTATCGATCTGTATAAAGGAATCAAATTGAGCGTAAATAATACATGAAATAGATTGTGCAAGATTTTGACTGCACCCAATTCGGAGATTAACGGGATAATCCTTTATAACATCCCATGTGGAATCATCCAAAGTATTAGTAAGAGAAAGAAAAGCATAAAGAGTATATCCATGAGAGTAATCAGAATATGCGACCGTATGACTTACATTTTCATAAAATATGTCAGTTCCAGAGAACAGGGTGTCATAACTTTGAACGTATAGTTGTTTAGCATAATCTGGAGTAAGAGGGGTGGAAGGATAAAATTGGGAACCAACTTGTACTTGCAATTTATTAATATTAAAAGTTTCAAAATGGGGATTTTCATGGTATTTTTCATTGAATGCAGTATTTGCAGTAAAACCTATAATGAGACCCTTTGGTACATTTTTAGGAGTAACATATTATCAAGATTTTAGGAACCAACATTTGCAGGAATAGTATGTACTCTTGTTTCAACTGTAGTCAGTGGTAATTTTGCAGTATCATGGGTCATAAAACTGTTTAATTGTAAAACAAAATCAGCAGAAATATTAATTTAATGAAGATAAAGAATAACCTCTTCCAGCCTAACTTTAAATGTAGAATTTTCAGCTGCATTAATTATAATGCATCCTTACTAAGACTTAATTTTATACGAAGATTAACTTTATTTGGAGGAACTCGATTTGATCCAGAAACATCTGTATGAAGATGTCCATACATATTACTGGAACCGCTACAAGCAACAAAAGATTTTCGTTTATAATAACCAGCATTCTTTTCACTGAGAATATTAAAATGTCCTGCAGTATCCTTATACCATAATCCAGTGGTTAAATGAGTTTTGCTTGCATCTTCAGAACAATTAAGTAAAGTTTCATAGTATGCTCTAAATGGATACATAGCATTTGAAAAAGGGAAAAATTATCATTTAAAGAAACATCGACTTGGCTAAAAACTGAATGTAAAAAATTATCCACCGGCGCTACATTATCTGAAACAAAGACCGGTGGTCCTGCTGCTACTTGTAAATTATCTCCATTTTCCCTTAACACTTTACACTTGCCATAAAGATAAATATGTGCAGGAAGAATATATTCAGCAGTATCTCCAGGTACAAGAAATTCTATACGTCCATCAGAAGAAAGCGATGAAATTGGTCAATACTCTACCATTCGAGATGATTCGATAGCAGATTGTGTCATAGGGACAGAAACTAAATTGAATTCATTTGGACAGCATTCATTACTTTTAGGTGTAAGAAACGACATTTTTAACTGAAAATATCTCTACTCTTTCTTTTGTTACAAACACGACGTCTTTTTAAACTTGCTGGTCCAACACGCACGGAAGCCTTATGTTTTCGTGCCCTCCTTCTACCACTACCACTAAGCAACTCACTGACTTTATTTTGAGCTTTCGTTCTTAAAGATGACCTTGCTTCGCGAACTCGTGCTTTTAAAAATTCCTAAATAGGACGGTTTTCCAGCATATCTCCGCAACTTGTATTCCCGGTTGCAAAGCTTGTCGCCATACTGCTTTTGCTCCTTGTTTACTGAATGGCATAGCAAATCGAAACAGTCCGCGAAACAAACCCTCAATCCCATGTCCCCGTTGATAAACAGGCCCTGCAAAGTAAGGTATACCTCTACCTCTATGCATAACTGTATAGATTTTCATTTTCATGAGCGCTTAAAGTCGACTTACGGTCAATGTTTCGGATGCGAATGGTAAATTTCGGCCTGCATGGTCTTTTAGTAGTATTTCTATAGTGTCAAATGAAAGTTTTACAAGTGGAAAATAATGAGCATTCTGAAAAGTTATGATTTGTACTTTTCCATGATGATTATCGGTCATACCTACAATTCGTAAAAGAGGTGCTTTTGTATCACCTACAACTGAGGTGAATTATATCTGTATAAACTAGCACTTGATGGGGAAATCCAATCTCTGAAAGTGGCTGTTTAGGGATACGACTCAGTTATATCTTTTAAAATATTAATATTAGGTTCAAAATCTAGTTGTAATGCTAATATGGGTGATATACGTAAAGATTTTATACTATCATCAACGTGTACAGTGACAAAATTTGAATATTCCAATTTTATGCTGAATTTATTTTATTCAATTCATTTACCAACTGTTACACGGTGGAATAATATACTTGTGCTATTTTATGTTTTACATTATCATACCATATTATATTTTGACCAGAAATAACATTATCACATGTTAAGGGAATATGAATTTCACTTAATCCTACCATCCACGAATCAATTAAATGTATTCGATTATTAAGAATATTGAATAAATGTGTTAGACTATTATTGGAATAACTTTGAATACTTCCATTAGAAGTAAGTGTAATGTAGAAACTATCGTCACCACTTTCAGAAATCATTTTCATTAAAATGTAGTGTCACGCTTGAAGTTCCAAATTGAAATGGCAACTTTCACCATGCAGATCTTTTAAGTCCACCTGAAGAGTATCAAATTATTTATTTTCAACTTTAACATATTGTGGACAATCGTAAATAAAGGATTTTACTTTTCCGTAATGATAATTTTGAATTCCAATTTTTCGAATTAGTTTACCATAAAGAGGTTGATCTTTTACAATATCAATAGAAACATTTATTTCTGAAGGAATAAGATAATCAAGAATTGTGTGAAAAAGTGCAGAAACTTTTACAAACTTTGGTTTCTTTTTCGGATTCGTGGGTTAAAAGTGAACTATGCATGTATTCACTTTAGAATATTTAATAAATCCTAAAATATTTTGCAAAACAGTAATCTTCGCTAACAGATATTCACGTTTAGGACTTGGTTTATGAAAAATATAAAATTCATCACTACTTTCCTCATAATGAATAACGATAGGATTTTCTTCGATTATTACAGGATCATCATTGATCATGCGTACAACATTAATCATTTCTACATCTGAAACTTTTTATTAAGAATACTACTATTGTCAAATATCTGTAAATTTTAATTCTCGTCATACTCTTTCCCCATTGGTTTATGTAAAGTCATACGAATAATATCTAAAATTGAATGTATTGATTCATAATATCCGACTGGAAATTTTATATTATATTCTACTACATTCTTATCCTCTAATTGAATAAGCTGTTCTTCTTTTTGAATATTATAAAAACTCCACGGAATGGAAAGTCAACTTAAACCTACCACCCAATTTTCCGTTAAATGAACTGGCGGACAAAGTTTCGTATTATACGAACTTGTTTTATTTTCAAAAATATTATTCCAAACATTTGATGGTAAGGTAGCATAAAACTCATCGCCTTGTTCTTGAGACAGCATCTTTACGACTGAACTAATTTTTGTTCAAAACAATTATTCATAGGAGACGGATAACCTAATGATTTGATATAAATCCAAAATTTTCTACGTTTGAATACTTTTTCGATTAAATAACATTTCTGTTTCCCTACAAATACTTTTTCTAATTCCTGTTGATAAAATGAACCTGTTATAAGTTCACCATTCCAATGTCGAATTTTATAATTCATTGGATTACTTTGAATACACTGATCCACAATAAATATTTCACGAGACCATTTCGGTAAATATCTTTTTTCAAATTTATAATTATATTTACTGACTCCAACGTAATCTCCCGCTTAACATTTACATTTCTGCTTAACTTTCTGTTCTGGCCCGTATAACCTTTCCCAAATTCCATTAACTTTAGAATCATTTATTTGTACAGGTGCATATTGAATGGAAGAATGTTTTGTGTGATTATAACTTTTTACAAGATCTTGCAAAATATCAATATCAATAAGTATTTTCAGCAGTAAAGTATTTATATATTATTATCTTCAAAGTACAAATATAATGCTTTACGAAAGAAGCCTTGATTTCAGAATGTACACTATAATGATTCACTTGATATTTTTGAAAAACATGTTTTAAATGTTGATTACAAAATTATGTTCCTAAATCATTTTCACAATGAAGCAGAGGTAATTTTCTTCTACTGAATATTGATTATTTGCCATGACAAGATCTGTTTTATTTTTAACTGGAATACAAACGGCATATCGATTAAAAGCATCTTTACCGCATAAAATATATTTATATCCATCATTATATTTTGATGCGTTTTCCATATCTGCTAAATCCATTTCTACTAATTCATTAGGTGCATTAACATAATAATTTTACGGGGGAAATGTTTACGTGCAGAAGCATGTAATGTGTATGTATCTTGTTTTTATGAGAAAGACCAGTTTTCTTTTTTTAACTTGGAGTTACTACATAAACAATTAGAATCTGCATTAGCATAAAAAGATTTTTGAGGTGACGTATTAAAAATTGTATTCTTTATAATTTTAAATAATGAAGAAAAATGTTTCTTTATTCCTCGACTAAGACTATACTTCTTCTTTACTTCTACCTTACAAGAATTCTTCCTTTTTACTACTTTACCAATATTACTTTTCTGGCTTAGTATTTTACTAGAACCTGCGCCAAATTGAAAATTAAGTAATTTACAGAGAATATCAACATTTTAATTAATTCTTTAAAATCTTGAAAGCCGACTTGGATTTTAGGAGTTTTTCGAGTTCTTACTACATCGTTGATAAGCTCAATAATATTTGAATCTGGAATTACTTTGTTATCTATGGATACTGTGTCAGATTGATCCCAACTGAGAAGACTAGAAACCTACAGGATATTTAATAATACTTGAGTCTTTTTAGCAAATGATTTTGGTACTGAAGTAATAATACACTGAATCATGGGTAACATATTTGAAGGCTCAGAATTGTAAACGGGTAAAATAATTGTTTTTTGAGACTGTGCAGTATATTTTAAATAACGATATAATGATTGCGGATACATCTTCCATTTTTCATGCGTAGAAAGATCACTTCCTTTTAAAATTTTATCCATTTCATTATCAAAACGTGTTTAATGCGACTTTAAAGACTTCCTAGTTGAATAGGCTTGCGCACCTGCGTTTTCTGGAATGAGTACCATTTTTTAATATTGCGAGGACAACTCAACGATCAAATAAATTTCCAGCCACTGCACTTAAGATTGGATAATAATAAAGGCAGAAAAGCACCAGCTTTTTGCATTAATAGTTACGTTTCTTTTTTGAACTTATTCGTTTCAGAGAGAGTGCGCGTAATGCCTTCTTATGTCGTCGACTCAAGCTTTGCTTCTGACGAGGAGAGTGTTTCAAGTTACCATTTAAAACATTTTACCTACTTGCGCAATAGTTCGAATAATACCACCAGGTGCATTCTGAACTAATGCTGTACGCTTCTTATTTTCACATTTACAAATTGCATGGACCTCATTCAGATGATGTTTTATCCTCGACATCTTGATGCGAACTGACCTGAGTTGGTTTATTTATGTCTTGTACATGTGCATAGATGGGCAGTTTCATCTGGAAATATATTTGTACGAAGACGTAGAGCATCCGATGTAGACTGAGTTAATTCGAAAAGTAAATATGAATTAGGTTCAGCAAAAGCATTTTAAAACGCTTGAATTATATCTTTACTATATTGCGGCATAAGTTGCCTTGCTAAATATTGTGTTTGTAACTTATCTCTAAGATATTTGAACGCAATAATATAATGGGCGTTTAATGACATGTAACGTGCATATTTTCCTTTACGAAATATATCTTGAACTTTAAAAATTACACTAAGATTCTTATGATGTGCAAATTTTTGTGAAAATTTTGGAGATGTCAACATTAGCTTCAGTCATAAAATCATGGAGAAATAACAATGAATTTTCTAGAGTTTCAAAAGTATTCATATAAGGAATTCCACAATGAAATCGAATATTACTTATTTGACTAGATAATTTAGGTATCACAGCAACAAAGCACCAAACAATTTCCTTAAAATGACTAGAGAACATCGTTTCACGATGAATTATTAATCTATTGACAAGATAATTTTTCAAGCTCTGCTGGGCCTGAAAGCGTGATAGTTGCAGTAAGAAGGAAAGAAGCATCATGAGCTAGCGACAGAAGAGAAATGAACTAACAGTTCTTTAGTCTTCTTTTATAACCGAAAGGAAGTGTTTAAAATTCATTATGGAATTTACGCTTACTTGCAACATTTTGATGTATTTCTGTTTCAGGTCTAGATATAATTTTGAATTATGGTTTCCTATAGGTACTATTAGGATTACTAAGGATTTTCTTTTTATAATTATGCTTGACTAAATTTAGAAAGTGATCGAAATTAACAATTTGACGCGCACGATAATTTAAAGTGATTCCCCGAATTTTGAACGTAGGTTTAATATTCCCAGTCTTAATTTCCCTTTCTTTATACGAATAATTTTTCGGTCCCAACCAAATAAAAATAGAAATTTCTAACCCCTCTTTAAATTCATTAGTCAAATCTCCGAAGTAGTTCCCTGAAGGAAGCAGTGGAGGTTGATTTTTCTTTTGGTTGTGGAAAATAGAATCTGTATCTGAATAGATAACATTTTCTATTCTCATTTTTTCAATAAACCATATAACTTCAATCTAGCCCATGATGAAATAAAGGCTAACAAAATAACATTGGAAAAGGCATTAGTAGTATTAACATTTTCAAAATCCCTGTATGTTACTACCCTGATCTTCTCCGATCAGAAGTACATTTTGTACTTCAAAGTGAGGTGTTAGGAGAATATCCAAGAACTATTTAGCATCATTAGCTACCCTAGTAACTGATAAATCTGTTCTGTCCCCACTTTCCAAGGAGAGAATTTCAAAAATGTGTTGCGATTTTGCGCAAACCAGAGTTTTCACTGATGTTATCAGGATTGAGTTGTATTCCTTCATGCACAGCATACTCCTCAATATACTTCGGCTTTTCCTCTTCACTATTACACTGAGATGGAAAACCAGAAGCTTCCTGTTTCATCTGCAAGAAGCTATTAACATAATCTTCAAATAACACCTCTTTCATTTTGAACTCATAAATTTCATAAGTATCAGTAACGGTATGCCCTTTCTTTATAATCTCATACAATTCAGGAGTGCAAAATGTGTCGGTGAGACAGTGTTGGTCAACAGTATGGTTACAATCATTACTATTGACTTCCTCAATACAAGTACGACAGAGGCTGAATACGAGGCGTGCATTCGCATTATATAGAAGCAAAGCAATAGCAAAATCTTCAGGTGGAAGAACCTTGCAGAAAACAACTCCGTGAATCTCATTGTTATCAGGGCATGCTATCCATCAATAAATGGTAGGATTATCAATAGGGAGAAGTCTCTTCTTCATGACATATGGATATAAACTACATTAGTCGACATATCGAATAATTTCGTCTTCCGGACACTCATAGAGAGATCTGAAAACTTCGGTCCTACCTCGTCTGATAGACTCTTTAGGCACTAATCCGCATTCAATACTTTTAAAGTTATCTTTAATAAATTGCCGAATATGTGGATTTGCCTTCACTTGTCGATCTCAATCACATTCATATATTACTAAACCACAAGTTTCCTTTCTCCTCATTGTCACAATGTCTCGGTCATTTATTGCTTCGCCATTCGTGTCATTGAGTGGCACTTGGCGACCCTGGTTAATACATTAATGATCATGCCGAGAACAGCCATAAAATACTAAGCAGTACGATGTTTCTTATCGTACACGTCCACTTTGAAATGTCCAAATTGGACTTCGTCTCCGTTTTCAACCATATGAATTGAAACATCATTTTCTATGAATTCCATGTGCTTTAACCATATTAACGCTTTCCTATTTTGAGGGTTACGTTGTCGATACCCGAAGGGTGGAATTACAGGAATACTTTCCCCTTCTAAATATAAAGATCGAAAGCATTCCACAGCACACGCACCAATAGCACTTACTTCAAGAAAACACGATATCCCTTTTGTCTTTTGTTCAATTAAGTCCGGTAACTTAATAACCGCTTCGAACAATACACGAACATCGTTCCTGCAGTATTCTAGCATCTCACGTTGCAAATTAAAGGTAAGGTCTTTTTGCACACACTCCCGATGCCAAAACTGCAAAGCTTCGCGTTCACTTCTGATTTTCTTTCATCATCAAAAAGTTTAAGTTCTGGCCATGCTGCACTGTAATTTTGATTGTCATCAATGTTCAACAAAAATGAGAAATCTCCCTTCTTTAAACTTTCTCCTAATTCCATGGTAGCCGGTAATTTAGATAATTTAGCAGACATAAATAAATACGTATTTCTAAAAGTAATAGTAGGTACGCTAATTTGGATAATTTTGAGACCTTGGGTTATTATTTGAGGAGTGATTCATTCCCTTTCAATAAGTGCACGCAAAACAAACACCGAATCGAATTTCTGGGCATTATGCGCCAAACAAACTACTGTATTAAACTTATGGCCTTGATGAAGAACATAAAACTTTCAATATTGTAAATCACGAAGTCTCTTTCACCTTGTGAATTACCGCATTGAAAGCATTAATAATTATCTTCCATATGGTTCTTACATTTAAAACAGCGGTGTGAGGCGCATATTAGGTTTGGTTGGAGTTACGTTCACCTTTTTCGTTTTCATTGAGTAGCATGGTCTCAATATCATGCACTATATAGCAAAAATTATTTTCAGTTTTCGGTTTCGTCTTTTGTACGAAACAGAAATGATCCTCATTAACGTACAACTTGCAGATACTGCAGAATGGATTTCGACATACATGGGGGTTATTACTTTTTCTCTTTCGGGTATCAACTTTTACACCACCCTGTTGATACGATTTAGCATAGCAACATACAGGTTTCCTCCTCGCCTTCGTGCTATGGTTATTATAGCATGATTGCAAGGGGAAAGTTCTTAAACAAGTATTACAAGTTTAATACATCAGAAGTTTCAAAAGTATGCACTTGGCAATGTTCGCAAAGATATTCGCACGTATGAAATTTACGCTCAGCAAACAGCTTCAAAGAACCCTGCATAAACCTTTACACCTTGAAAAGGTTGTAATAGTCTCATAAACGTCGAAATGCTGGTCATGAAAAACCAAAAATAATTTGTTTCTGGTTTCAACATTACCACTATAGATGATCTCAGGGTCTCGATTAGCTGGTTTTAATGCATGGGCTACAGTCTGGAATCGATTACCATAATAAACTTGAAATTGATAAATATCATCAATAATTCCATCCAAACTTGAAATATTAATATTTGCTTGTTTACATAGAGCTTTATTTCCTTATGCCAGTTTTTGGGAGCTTTTTCATATACAGTGCTTTAACAAAATGTCCTAAAGCTCGCTGCTCAGTTAAGGCTAAAGCTCTTGGTAAACAATCAATGGAGTTGTATCCCAATTTAGGCACTGGAAAGATGTGTGCTTCTAAGTACTCCTCGAGAGGAAAAAATTCTTTTCATTATTCCGTTTCTTCTACTCGCCCTATCCGCGAATTTGGTCGGATATGTTAGCCTTAATGATTAAACTATAGACTAATAGGAAATATTAATTCGAGTTGAGAACTTTCTCAATGGAACGTAAAATATGTTCAGTAGTGTGATCGACTCCAATCCAAGATGACGAGACGTTCACAGTAGTTAGATCCATTCTTCTACGAAACGGAATTAAGACGTCTTTCCCGTTCATGTCATTGCTACTCTCAATACTAAATACGACCCAGGATTGTGAATCTACATTAGATAATAAATTATCTAGTGCAAATTGAAAATGTTTCTCAACATAGTCAGCCGGGGTTAACCTAGAGGATCCGGCTTTCCCACCTATTGAGATTGTTTTACCTTTCAGTGGAAATTTACCAAATACGCGCACGCGCTCGTCTATAATTTCAAAGTATTCCGCGCCCTGTTCCCTGTTGCACTACTTCTGAATACACGTTTTCCTCATTAACTAATTCAGCTTGTTCAACTTCACTAACTTTATTCAATAACTTTTCTTCTGTCTTTGGACTTAGTTATGTTCCCCAACCCTCGTAGTAATCTTAGGCTTGGCCACATACTTGATTACCTTCAGATGAAAGAATACAGTCCGTATCACAAGCTGGAAAGTATCATGAGCTGGAGGAGGAGTCAAACAAGTAGAAGGTGCAAGAGAAGTAGAAGGTATCGGACTGCAAGTACGTTTTAATGTAGTTTCGATTGTAGTTGCCTGCGATAATACAGACGTAACTACCTTGACAGGAGCAGAAGTACTGGTAGAAATATACGAAGAAGTTGTAGAAGCAGGCATTGAAGTTATAGTGGAAACAGGAAATGAATCTCCAAAGGAGAGAGAGAACTCACGGCTGTGAGGGACAATATTCAATGAATCATCTGAATTCATAGAAACATATACTTCCTTAATATCATTTCTCACAACTTGAACTAAGCCAAAAAAGAAAAGCGTGATGTGGGTAAATCATTCTGCCATTATTTTCGTCAATCGGATCAGTCAATAACATATAATGCTGGAAAGCCAGCCAAGCGTTAGAGGGGGAGTCAAAGAAGCCAGCGTTACCTAATTGTATTAACTCATTTGCATGAAGACATGCACAAAACAACTTGCTAAATTCAGACTTGGATAGAAGTCGAAGGTGAAACGAAAAGTTCAAAAGATTACCTGAATTTCTAGGTAGTATTCCCTGCACGGCTAAGCGGCATAAATTAACCCATGCATGGATTCAGGGTCGGCGAATCCTTTACTCAGAAATTTGATTGCAGATGATCAAAAGTTGATTGGAGGCAATCAAAAGATGATTGAAGATGATCAAAACTTGATTGCTGTAAACAGAATAATCAAATTAACTACCTGTTCACAAAAATAGAGTCACAGCACAAAAATGAAGTAAATAATATTTCATCTTCTTGTTCACAAAAAGAAGTCACAGCACAAGAAATAAACTAGGTAGCACTACACTTTTCTTCTTTCACAAAAACAATCACAGCACGAAAATGAACTAGCAGTTCAGTTTTCAAATATAGTGACTTCCTCTGATCTTCAAATATAAAGAATAAACTTTATCGAAATGAAGTATCAATTTCCTTTCAAAGAACGCAAAAAAGAACAAACTTGTAGAATAACTGTGGTATACTCCAGGAGGGTAGTTTACGTCCATCAGCTTCAGTTTTTAAAGGCAAACTGAGAGTTTATGCGTTCGGCCAGTGCTTTTATAAAATCTAGTTCAATCTTTGCGCATGTGCAGAACATCAGTTTTGGAAGTTTACAAGTAAATCTAAGTAAAATTCTCGAAGAAAGTTTTCTACAAAATTTATTTAAAATGTTTCGAAGTGTGTACAATAACATATTAAATTATGGTGCGATAAAAGTTTTACCTTCTGGACTTTCTCAAAATTTCAGAAAAATAGAAGTTAGAAAAATTCAGTAATAATTTCGAAAAATGTTTCTAAAAATATGTTTAAAGTATGTTTCAAGCCATACTGATCAAATATAATAAGATTGTTTCAACACTAAAGTTTATAAAGTTCTCTCAATGTTTCCCGATATCATTTCATAAACACACAAAATATTGGGTCCAATTTTTTTTTAAAATACAAACTCTCTTACAACGCACATGTGCTATATATAGATATAATGTTCGAGTTTGCGGTTGTTACGAAAAAATATTAAGTAATGTTAAATGTGCTAGTTTATCAGCTGTAGTTGCGTCAAGTTTGTTTAAACCAACATCGGAGTTTTTCATATTTCCGTCCACTACAAAAAATGTTTGCGTTGCGATTAGCATTTGTTCAACTGCTGGCGGTCGGTCTTTCGTAAGCAAATAAAAAGTAATGCTAAGAGCTTGGCAAATTGTTAGCAACACGTATTTGCGTTGGGACACTATTACTTGTTGATTTCTAGGTGTTATTTTAACAAATATTATTACTGTTCTTATTTAAGATAGTTGTTCTATATCTCTGTTCTTTTATTCTCATTTCATATTATTCTGCTAGCCAATTAGTGTTCAAAGAGCAATTGAAAGTTTAGGACCCGTCTAGAACATTGCTTTTTCATTTTTTAGATTTCTATATAAAATAATCTGTGCGAAATCAACTTTCCGTCGGAAAACATGTTCCCCTTGAACACTATAGGTGCAAAACAATTTGTTCCTACTCCCTGACCACCGTAGGTGGGATACAACAAAAAGTATGCGTCGACACGTTTGTGATAATTGGCAAGTAATATTTTGAATATCATCGTTCCGACCTAATTCAAAGTTGCCTAGAAGCCTTAAATAAACTTGAATCGATTGCATTATATATATATA
>JAGDQP010010924.1:37587-54367 GCA_022664845.1 Lepisma saccharinum
GTTTGGAAGACTACACTTTATTTTCAAAACCAAACTACCAATGTGTCTCAAGCGTAAAGTTTATAATCGATGTGTCTTACCTGTAATGATGTATGGCTGTGAAGCCTTGACATTCATTGCGCAAACGACTCAAGATTAAGAGTCACACAAAGGGCAATAGAGAGATGCAGGTTCGGAATAACCAGGAGGAACAGGAAAACAAATGAATGGATTTGCGCACAAAACAGGCGTAGAAGATACTGTATAATCAAGACTGAGTAAAAAATGAAGTGGAGATGGGTCGGTCACATAGTTAGCAGAACAGATGGAAGATGGACGACGAATGTACTACATTTGATTGCCAGAGAAAAGGAACGACCGAGGCGACTTACAAATGATAGGTGGGTAGATAAAATCAAGCGTTTTTCAGGAGCTACATGGATGAGGATAGCATCAGACCGAGATATGTGGAGAGAAAAGGGGGAAACCTTGAGCCAGCAGTGGATAGAAAACGGCTGAATATGAAGATGATGATGATGATTCAGTTTTCGTGGGAAAAAGATTGTGGTCATCGTAATCCTTTCGGATACATAGCTGATTCGAAAGTTTCGCACCATACAACACTTTTGTTAACACAGTGAGCTAAAATTCTAAAGAAGAAACCAGAGTCGAATTTAAAAGAAATCATTTTCTTTTCATTTGTGTATGTTTCCAAGCACGATCGATTAAAGCGGAAAAATCCCCCTATTTCCAGTTTTTGCTTTCTGCATTAATAACGGAGTTGTCTAATAGTGCTGAGCTTTTGAACCAACTCTCTCTCCTAAATGGTTGTGATGATCACAAGTTTTTACTATGAAAATTGTTTAGAATTAAGTAATGTTTCCATCTAAATAATAATTTTCCCTACTTTCCATTTGAAGTTTTCAAGTTGCAAGTATTTCCGATACGTCACTGATTCCCCAAATACGATAGTTGAATTCTTACAAATGCATAAGCTAAATATATATATTTTTTTTTCAGTTATAACTACATTGTTTCACAGATTTTGAACAAAACCGGCACTTTAGGCCTTCCAGTGGAAGGTCTGTTCGCGACGTGGGACTTAGGGTCCAAACGGGAACAGTCCCGAGTAACCCGGGAGGGTTGATCACCCTAGAACAGCCTGTCTCTTTATTTTACGTAATTTAATATTGAGGCTATCGTTCAAATATGTGTTTTTAGATTAAAGGTGCACATAAGTCATCTTTCTGTTCGGAGTGATCGTTTGTCGGTCAGTGAGTAATATTGAATGCATGCTTAAAAGTAAATATCGGTTCCGGTTTCGGAAATGGAGGATATTGTGTATAGCGGAAGTGGATGTGGAAAATCTTTTGTTTGTAAAATGTACAGCACATGTTTTAATTAAATTTCCCTGCCAGTTTCTTTATTTAAAAATAAAGTTTCTTAGTTACACAGGACAGCAGAGCCACAGCTTGGAAGGTATTCTTCCCCTTCCGCGGAATTTTCAAATTGATTAAAACGATTAAAAAATTAAAGTTCAAATACATTCTTAGTCAATGAATATCCCAAAACCATGTATCCTTTCCCGATGCTTGTAGTAGAAGCAGTGTCATTACTTACAATAAAGGTTCACGTTCATTTAAATACATGTATATATTTCACCAAAAAAAAATAAAAAAATCACAGTGGCTCAAGTACTCACCTAATATTACTTTCATGACTATACAGTAGAGAGTTCTTGTTTTGACTACGGAAGTCATGATATTTTGACCCCGAAATTGGAGTTTTTAGGCCATAAACTTTATGTTTTTACGTTTCCCATGCCCTCGGTGACCCCTACCATATGCAGCATCCTGTCTTTAAGGGACAGATCTCATATGTGCTAGCCCCTTCTCTTTCCGGGATGCGCACCGGTTTATGACGCATGTATGTTGCTTATTGGAGACGAGCGTGTGGAGTAACCATACCACAGACAAATGCTATTGAAGTTTTTGTTACTCTTCCGGCAGCGGAGTCATGCAAATGCTCTGCCCGCTGGCTGGACGAGGCCTGCATATACTCGACCATCGAAAACATGCCATGCTCTGTCTAGGGTGGTTTAATAACTATACTACTCCATATAATCATATATGTCTTGAGCATGGTGGCCGCTATACATGTCCTGATATGTCAGCTTTTGAAGTACGTTCGATGAATGAAGAACGTACGAAATCCATACTGAAAGATCCTGAGACTGTACAAACGTTGTTTCACTTGAATTTGGAGAAGCATCCGGAACGAATTGAGTGGAAGGAAAACTTCGATTGGGGCACTCGTCATATACTAAGAACACATTCATGGGCCATGGTAACATTGTTCCGCGTCAAGGACCGCGATCCACGTGAAGACACAATCCTGTAGTAGACATCTTATGTAGTGGAACTGTGTAGTAAACATTATTTTATATAGTGGAATTGTATATTGAATTATGGCTCAATGTTTGAATTGTAAGGGTGAATATATAGTGGACAAGTGTATTTTGAAAACTATAAGTGCATCCGATTCAGTGTGGTGAATGTAATTTGAGTAGTGTACATGAATGCATCTATCTATGTGTGGAATACAGGAACAATGGTTGCACAACATGTTGAAACTCATATTAATCACCCATAGATTTTTCAAGACTCTTATGAACAATTTCAGCAACAGGGTCATTTTCATATTGTGAAAAGCACATTGTTTAAAGTTTGTCGCCAGTTCGTGAAAGATCCTGAGTGTATTGCTCAGTTAATACCATTGATTGTCGAACAACAGAATCCTGGTGGTTCTCGTTTACTATACGCAAGGCAATACATTCTTGATTTTCAAGGATTCAAAATTTCAGCGAATGAAGGCATTATGTAAGAATTTTTCCTAGTTGGATGTGACGTAAGCCTACTATTTCATTGCATGGTAAAATTACCTTGTAAAAGTTCTGATTTACGGGCTGGATATCAGCGACAAGTCGAATTGTTAAATCAGAATTTGAATGGCTTACAGTGGAACACTTCAAATAGATATACGGTGTCCCACATCCGCCATATTGTGTCACAATGTTGTAAAATGGGTTCCGTCTTTTATTCCAAAGGTGGCATTATTACGGAAACTATTCCGCATTAAGAGCATTGTGAGTGTTGAAGATCAGGGATGTCCTGCCCTACACACATTAAATTGCAAACTCAGTAGTTCAAATTGTAACTACCATCAGCCAGTGCAGGAGTATGCATGCGCACTGCGTAACTGCATGCAACTACAATTTTGGATCAAGTTACAGGCATCATAATTGTTGGGCGGAATATCCACAATTCAATTGTAAAATTGTAAATGCATGATCATAATAAATCTATACTACATGGATATGCTGTTTTTATTTCATGAAATGAAACCCAAATAAATTGAGGTAAAAGATTTTTATTACAAATAAACTACTGTGCTACATGGTATAGTGGAAAAATGTTATTTGCTAATTTTTGCTTTGATTTTCTTGACATAGCTGAGTACCAGTTGATAATTTTGTTTCAATTTTGTTTTATGAAATTTATTCAATACATTTTAATTTCGTACTTTGAAATAAATGAACACAATACAAATCAGTCTGCATAAGACAGACCGGTCATGGTATTTGGCACTATTTACATAATGATATTTACAGTTTCTTTGCAAGAATTTCACAATGGGTCTGGGAGGTGAATTTCCCAGTCTATCGAAATAATCGCTGATTCCTTTCTCATTAATGTAACCACACACCCAATGACTGCCGCCACTATTGGAAGGACTTAAATTTATTATTAATTTAGCTAGGTGTTTTACTTGCACAGTTAGAGTATTTATGGCATATACGAGTACACCTGTGAATACTGTTGAACGTAGACAGTAATAAAGAATAGTCTCTATGATGTTATGAGTCCACATCTGATTCTACAATAGGTGTTGTAATGTACGTAGGACAACGCTGAGGAAGGATATAGCAAGATAAGTCCAGGTGTTTCAGGTACTGTCCAAAGGTTTTACCTTCACGCACTTCCCAGCGATACTTTTCAAATTGATGCCGTGGATGTGCACATGAAGATTCAGGAAAACATAAATCTGTATAGTTAGGAGACTGAAGATCTTCTACGTTGATTACAGAAGTCGTAGGCCAAGAAGTCGTTCTAGAAAATGATGGCGTGTTTCTCCATACGTGCGCAACACTGAACTGGCATGTGCATAAATCATTAACACAGTTTTAAGATCACTATAGGCCAAATAACCATCATCAAAGTGAAGTTCAATCGTATGCGTGGTGATGTAATCATTGGTATATTTCAAAGCTACAGGCAACTTCGTAAATGGAAAGGGTGGTTTGAAGATCAATGACTGCGATGTATTTTGATCGGGATCCACGATGGCAAGTTCTTAAACCACAAAATCCTGTGCTTCGCCATCTCCTTGGTCAAAGGCTGTGAACTGCACAATACTTCTCTTCACGGCACCCAGCGAATGAATGAGGTAAATACAGTGTTATTGCTATCTTATATAGATGTCATAGATTTGAGGTATTTGGCAAAGGTATGATATTAAATAGCATTATCGGTATAAATGTTACGATCTTTATCGAACTGGATCAGGGAACCGAATTCTGCAGACAATACAGGTGATTGAATGTCGAAGTCGATTTGTGAAACAGATTTTCAAGTTGACAGGAGAATCTTTAACAATATTCCAAGTACTAGCATCAAGCATATTGGCCGGAGACAATAAAAGCATATAGCGTATATCCCTGAGGGTAATCATCATAGGTAAAGGTATGGCCAGCATTTTGATGGAAAATATCAGTGCCGGAAAACAAGGTGTAATAACTTCGAAGATTCTGCAAACGTTCTGAAAACTTTGGAGTCAAGGGAGTGGGTGGATAGAATTTAGAACCAACTTGAAACTGGAGATGGTTCAGACCAAAGTGTTCGAAATGGAAGGGATTGAGATTAAATTGACAATTGAATGCAGTATTTGAAACAAGACCTTTATGCACATTACCCAGAAATAAATTATCCAGGCTGTACGTTGATACATTTTGAGGAATGGTATGTACACGAGTTTCGACTCGAGTTAATGGCGATTTTGCAGTATCTTTGAGCATGTAACTATTTAATTCAAGAGCCAAATTAGCTGACATATTCATACGACGAGCATATAATGTAAAATCCTTTAACTCAACATTGAACTGATCATTTTGGCCTGCCATTACACAGAACGTATCTTTGCTACGATACAATTTTACGCGAAGAATAAACTTATTAGGCAGAATGCCTAATAAGTTTATTCCCCTTCAATATATTTATGCAAGCTTGCAAACATTTAAAAAAGAGCATTGCTACCAACATAAGAAATACGTTTTGCAATCCGGTGTTTGTATTGCCCAAAGTATTGAATTGGACTGCGGTATCCTTATACCATAATGCACTGGTCAAATGTGTGTATGTACCATCCTCGGAATAATTGAGAATGGTTTTGATATATGTACGATAAGGGTATGTACCATTAGAAGAGGAAATCAACTTATCGTTTAAGGTAATGTCTACTTGATTATGCAGAGAATTGAGAAAATTATTGACTGGTGGAACAACATCTGCAGCAACGGCTGGTGGTCCTTCTGCTGTTACGTGAATATTGAAACCACTATCACGGAGAATTCTACATTTAACGTAGAGGTATGCCGGATAAATATACTCTGCAGTGTCTCCGGGAATAAGAAATTCTACGGGTCCTTCCTATGCTAATGTGGAAATAGGTCGATATTCGACCATACGTGAGGATTCAATGTGGTTTGCGCATGGGTACAGATAACAAATCGAATTCGTTGTTACAGCACTCTTTACTGCCGGGTGTAAGGAACGACATGATCCTTAAATAAGGAACAACATGATGCTTAACTAAAGATATCACGTGTTTTGGTACGACGTATTTTGCTAATCCTTCGAGGTGGACCAACACGACCAGGAGCTCTTCGCTTACGTGCCCGTCTCCTACCACTTCCAGTAAGTAACTGAGTCATTTTATTTGCAGCTTTGTCTTTAAAGAGGATGCAGCCTCATGAACACGTGCTCTGATTGATTCCTTGACGGGATTATTTTTAACATATCCACTGCAACTTGGATTCCTGTCTATAAGGCTTGTCATCGAACTGCTTTTGCGCCTTGCTTAATAAATGGCATGTCCAAACGGAAAAGACCACGAAATAAACTCTCTATTGCATGCCTGCGCTGGTAAACGGGTGCGAAATATGGTATTCCGCGACCACGATATGCTCTCTCACTTGGAGAGATGCTTAAAGACAAATGTCACCGTCAATGTTCGAGATGCAAATAGCACATTTCGCCCTGCATGTTCCATTAGTAGGATATCATTGGTATCGAAACCTAACTTGGATAGTGGAAAGTAAAGAACTTTTGAAATGTACGGGTTTGGACTTTTCCGTGATTCGTATTAGTCATGGCAACAATAGGAATTAAAGGTGTTTTTTGTATCGCCAACATATTGTGGATGAATAAGATCCGTATATACAAACAATTGTTGAGGGTAGTCAATAGTTAAGTATGGCTGTTTTTGGATGATACCCTTTTTTAAAACGTTAATGTTTGGTTCGAATCTTAGCTCTAAAGCCAGCAGGGGATATAGACTTACAGCTTAAATTATATATTTTGCCGTAATTTGTACCGTACTGGAATATGTGAATTGTATGGTCGGTGTAATTTTATTAAGTTCATCCAATAAATGCTGAATGGTCGCGTAATATACTGCTGTAACTTTATGTTTTATATTTGTAGGGTTAAACGAAACCAAAAGATATTTTCAAATTCAAGAACATTCTCGCATGATTCCAATATGAATTTCCGCTAGGCCTACCATCCAAGAAGCATCATTCAAATGAATACGATTCAAAATATTACGAAAATGGCTAGGCGTATTATTGACATACGTATGTGTACTTGCATGGGAACTTAACATAATGTAGAAATTGTCATCAGTAATTTCAGAAATTATAATATTCCTTTCTGCTTAAAGTGAAGTGTAATGCTCGACGTTCCAAATTGAAATGGCAATGTTTACCATGTTCGCCTTTTAAGTCTACATGCAAGGTATCAAAATCTTTCTTTTCCACCTTAACATACTGTGGATGATCAAATATAAGTGATTGGATTTGACGGTATTCATGTACGCTATTGTTTCGAAGGAATTGACCAATTAGGTAGAGCCTTGATAATATCAAGATAAAGATTAATTTCCGATGCAATATTATATTCTAGATTACGTGGATACGGTGAAACTGCAATTACAATAATGGCTAGTCTGCTGTTGCGTATAGGGTAGAAATGAATGGCACATGTGGTTACATTGGGATCATTACTGAATACAAATATATTTTGTATGTATTTTCGTTCAATATTACGCCTAAATGTTTAAATTCCTTAACTCTTTTGACTGATGTATTATTGATTTTGATTGTACGTCCTCTGTTATAGTCTAGTTTACCTTTAAAGATCACATATTTTGTTTTTTCTGCTGAAATTGACATCTTATTGCTATTGCACCACGCCGTCATATAGTTTATAATGTTATTTGCCTTATTTTCTAGATAATTTCGGCTGTTGCCTTTAATCACGACCGCCAGATCATCTGCGTATCCCACTGCTCTTTCCACATTTTCCATCTCATCCAGCATCTGCAAGGCATGGCTGGAATACTATATCCCAGACAACCGGACCGAGCACAGAGCCTTGCGGACAACCCTTTGTTGGTGTCTTCTGCACAACGCCATCGACCGTTTCAATTCGAATCTTTCTGTCTTTGAAGTAGTCTTTCACAACTTTCCATATTGCAGGATGTATATTTAGATTTTTGAGTACTTTTAGCACCGAGGGCCACCATACGTTATCAGAGGCCCCCGCTATGTCGAAGAATATTGTTAAAACATATTTACAGTTATCATTTTTTAGATTATTTATGCTACCGCAAACCTCATTTATTGCGTCCTCTGTCGATTTGCCACGACGGAATCCATACTGTAATCTGCACTGCTCAAGGTTTACTCTTTTTACATTTATTCTTGTTATCAATAATTTTTTAAAAATTTTGCTAATTACGTTTAGCAGACAGATTGGTCGGTAGGACTTTGGGCTAGTTTTTATTTTATCTTCTCCTTTTAACAATACAACGAGGTTTGCAGTTTTCCATGCTTTTGGGAATTTTCCCTGCTTCAGGCATTCGTTGAATAGTCTCGACATGTACGGAGACCAGTATTCTGGTATCGCTTTATAAATCTCGTTCCTAATTTGGTCCGGGCCCGGAGCCTTATGTGGTTTTAGGGTCTTTATCGCAGCTGCTACTTCTTCATTGGTTATCCATGGCATCTCTTGGTTGTTATTTTCATAAGGGGTGTGTGTTGCCTCTTGTCTTATTCTTTTATTTTCATCATTATCGTCTTCTACTTGGTCATCCGGGAATAGTTTTGTGACTAATAGTTCCATTGTTTTACGCCAGTTTTTTGTATATGTGTCATCTTCTTTCTTTAATGTATGTAATATCCCTTTATTTTTTATTTTTTCCATTACGATCTTGTAAGGAATACCCCAAATATCCTTACATAGGTTCTCATCCACAAACTTAGCCCAAGTTTTCTTTTTGGTTTCGTATAATTCTTTCTCGAATCTTTGCTTTATTTGTCTATAGTTGTTAAGTCTTATTCTTCTCAGTTCGTGGTCTCCAGCTGCTCGGTAGCTTTTTCTGCTTGCTTTCATTTTTCTCTTTAATCTATCCAAACTCCGAGTCCAGAGCAATTTGCGGTTGTTGTTATTTCCTGGTGTCGGTGCCGTTTTCATTACTGCTTCAATAGTTTCTTTTTCTATCTCTTTTGCCAAGTCCTCTAGGTCAGCATTTTCTTCAATTTGTGGTAGTTTTAATTTCTCTGTTAATTTTTTGAAGTTTAGTTTTTTTACATTATAGTTAATTTTGTTTGGTTCTTCGTTAAATTGTTTATCATCTTTGTTCGCTAGATCCATATTGAAGGCAATGACGCTCTGCTGGCTCGTGGTAACATCTTCCATTACTTTCAATCAATTTATGTATGTGTTCAGGTTGCCCCTTGTCAAAGTCACATCTATGTTACTTGCCGCCCCAGCCCTTCCCTGAAAAGTTGGCGGTTGGTCTACCTTGTTTTGGACAACTAGTTGATATATATTTATTATATCCTCTTATTTTTTTCCTTTTTCGTCAGTTTCAGGGCAGTGCCAAAGCGGTGATTTAGCGTTTATGTCTCCCAAAATCATTACATTTCCCCTATAAAACCCCTTCAAAATTCGTTCAAGTTTATGTACAAAGATATCAGCGGGCATAGAGAATTGCTGTATATATTTACAAGTGTTATTTTGTCACCTCCCAGGCCCATGCTCAGCGCCTGGATCCACCTGCAAGTGTTTTTTGAATCTACTAGTACATCTATTTTCTTGTTAAAAATAATCACAGCCACCATTGGATTTGGATCATCTGGTATTAGTATTCTGTCATCTGTTCTCATTCCCATCATTTTGCACTTATTGGTATAAGGTTCTTGGACACACGCTACATCCACTTGCTCCTTGTCACAATATAGTCTAAGTTCGTGTGTGACTAGCTTGGATCTGTCTAGATTGTCTTGGACAAATTTCAACATTTTATGGATTTCTCAAGTGGATATAGCATGCTGGAAATTTGAGTGTCGGTTCGAAAATAACTCGTCCATATGCCATCACAAATTGACGGTATACATTGTTAAGTTGAAAGCACTCATCTCTTCTTTGAAAGGCTCTAATCACCAGCTTCCATAGTCCTTGCGGATCTGAGGTAATTCCGTTTGCTCGCAGATGAATCCTGTCCACCTCGTCAATCACCGGGAAGGATCCACCTCGTCAATCACCGTCAATCACCTTTTCCCATTGCTATGGATATTTCTAACAATGGTTCTTAGTGCTGCTACGAGCATTTGGGGTTCCTCTAGTCTTGAAAGTATGCAGGCCTTATTTAGATTATCATAAAGTATGTTAGGGTTATTCCTATCCTCCGGTTTGTCTTCTTCAGCTGATCCTTCATCAGTTCCTTCGCAGTTGTTCTCTTTTGTGGTTTCAAGTTCTATCTTGTTTTCTTTTGGAGTTTCCTTGTTTTTCTTTCTTTTGTGAAATCTAGGTATCCAGGATTTCCATCCTCTCCTCTTTTTCTTCAGACGATTTTTATCGTGGCAATTTGCAACGTCGCTATTCTCAAGCTATTGGTCTTGTTTTTCTTTCGCCATGAGGTCTCTCTCCTCCTCCTTCTCCGACTCGGAGTTCGACCAGTCACTCTCACTTTCATCTCTGATTGTCTTCCATATTCTTTTTATGTCTTCAAACAGTTTCTTCTCTTGCACCACCATCTCGAAGCCTACGTTCTTAAAATTTTTCTCCCATTTTTTAAGTATAAATAACCCTAACATACTTTATGATAAGCATACCTCCTGGGGGTCTTTTCTCCATAGGCCCATACCTACTGCCGGGATCGTGATTTTTACTCTTCCTTCTTCGTTTATCCCTGCCATTAAGTTCATGGTTGTTTCAAGGTCTTCTAGGAATGTCTCTCTTGATGACTTAATATTCTTAAATTTGCTGTTATATCTATTTTTTGACAAATAGATATTGAGTTCTTTATCGTTTTCTTGTGTAATGTTATAGTGTTCCAATTTTTCGATTTCATATTCGTCATGTGTGAGAGCCACAAGCTGTGCAAAACCTCTCGGGAAAGTTGTCAAGTCCGGGTTTATATAGTGCATTACTATTTGCTCTTCATGCTGCATATCGACGTATTCATTCTTGATTATGAGGAAGCTGTCTATTTTGGTTGATGTTCCTTCGTTTATCCATTGTTTAAGTATTTCCAGCTTCTTGGTTTTATTGAATTGTATGAGGGGTTCTTTCTTTTTGTGGACTTTTGTTCCTGATCATGGGTCGAATTTGGATTATTGTCCATAATCGAACCTATCTATTACTCTTTGTAAAGCCAGTTTATATTGAGGGCATTCCTGTTGGATTTTGGCCCCACACAGCTTCTTCCTCATACTACACGGTATGCAGACTTTTTGTTCCTTGTCTTTACAGTCCTTTTTCATGTGGCTTTTTTCCCGACAATTTCCAAAACATGTGTCATTCCTGCAGTATGCAGCGAGATGGCCGTAATCGTGGCAATTTAGGCAAGTAGTCACTACCAGGAAGTTCTTCACATTTGTGGCCACGTACCCTATGTATACTCTAGGGTTTCGCGATATATGTTCTCTTACCTGTCTGGGTGTCTCGAAGACCAGGTGGTATCTGTCCTGGTTCTTCGGGCCAGTCTTAAATCGTGGCTTAATAAGTTGTTTCTGCTCGTCTGTCAATTCGCATAAGTTTCTTTCTATCAGTTCTTCTATCACATCCTTTTCTTTTAACTCTGATGGGATATTATAGGCTATCATTAATGGGTTTCGTTTAGTGCTTCTATTTGTTAGGTCAAATTGTTCTTTCATTCCCTGGTGCTGTCTTATTTTCTCCTCATCTGCCATTTGTAGAATTAGTGCTGACTTTGCTTGTATAATTTGGAAATTTATGCGATCCTGCCTATTTATTGTTCTGGTTAGTCTCATTCTTGCGTCTTTTATGCTTTCGTCTTCTTTAGGTTTGATAATGATTGTTGGTCTTGTGTTCCTTTTGTTTGTTTCTATTAGTTTTGTTTTTTCTGGTACTTTCGCCGCATCTTTTTTAGTATTTCGGCAAAGCTAACTGTTGGCGTTTGTGTAGCACTTTGATCTTTTTGTGCTTTTAGACTTCCGTTTTCTTTGTACAAGTTTTTAATCTCCTCCTCCATGTCAGCCATTTTGTTTTCCAATTTCTGCTTATTCTCTTCTAGTTGTCTGTTTCGGAATTCCACTTCGTTGACAACCAGACTTCCTTGGACTGCTTCATCTCTGAGTCTGTCATTCGCAGTTTCTTCCTTCTGGAGTTCCGCTTCCCTTTCTTCTAGCTTCGTTGTCATTTGCGCAAGTTTTATTTCGCATTGTCTTAGCCTGTCATTTTCTCTTTCAAATTTGGCCTGGTTTCTTTCAATTCCATTACTCTTCCCTCCATAAATGCTATCTTTATTTTAAGTTCTTCCATGTCTTTTTCCTCTTTTTTTCTTTTTGTTTCTTCCTCTTCCATCTGTGGTTCTCGTTTTATTTTTATTTTTTCATTCTGAGCTATCTTTGTTCCTGGCCTTGAGGTATGTCCTTCCTCTTCGTCCCGGTCAGTGGGCCCTTTTCTTATACTTCTGAGCGCCTGGGTGTTTCATCTCTCTCCTTATCCTTCTGTATCTTTTCCCAGTCGGCGTATACTTCATCTATAACGGTTTGTTTAAGGTCTTTGTCTTCTTAGTTTGATCTGGGTTTTCCCGGATTTATTTCTTTTTTCTTGATCTTCTCTTGGAATTTAATCTGGAACGGGTTTTTCGCTTGGTCTCGCGGGTCCCCTTTTTCTGAGAGCCATTCGTTCTCTAGTCTTTCAAGGTCCGAACGCGTAAAATCCGCTAGGTCGCACTTTCTCGCCATGTTCGATTACGCTACGAATAATCACTAAGACAGTACAGCCAAGCTGTCTTTACACCTACAGGAAATAAATCACCGCATCCCCGGAACCACAGGCCAGGGAGCGCAGCACCCGGCCGGGCACCGACCTCAGGGAGGGGGACCAACGTGGGAAATAAGAAAGGGGGAGTGAAAACGGGGGGAGTAAAAAGGGGGAGAGGTAAAGGGGTAAAAGGAGGATGGCCACCCCTCAAAAATTTGGGGGGTCAGTAGCCCCCTGGCCGAGGCCAGCGCCCTCCCAGAACGCTACACACCCATCACCAACGGTCCCGAGGATACAGATCACCTAGCCCTGCATGTTCACTATTGGCACCAACAGGTAAGAATTTTCAGTGTACTGAGGGACCAGGACTTAGAAAGAAAGATTCTTGCCTAGCGACAGATTGTCTGTTGTAGGTCACCGGATATTGTCGGTCAGTTACTTCAATGATGTAGAAGTTTTCTGATCGACCATCGGTTTTAAGCCCATAAAGTTAGCATAGAAATCTTTTGGACCCAATTACTCCTCAAAAAAAATCTGGCGAAGCCTATATCCTCAGGAGTTATGCCTTGTAGGTTTATGATCAAGTTTTTGTACTCACTTTTTATCTCCTCCTTGTTCCTCCCATCAAAAGGACACACGAAAACGGAGCACTTTCACACACGTCTTACCCGTATCAAAGCACTAACTCAAGTCCATGCTGTGCCGACAGTGGCAAACGCCTGGTGCCTGACTATGACTGTTGGGAAATGGTCAGGGTATGATCGGGGGTTTATGCGGGAAATGGTCGGGCCGACGCCGGCCAAAATGAGCGTTTTTCTGGAAGATTTTTACTGCCTTTGGGGTTGTCGGCCCGACGATTATTTTCGAATGATTTGTCCAGATATTATGTTTCAAAAGCGATCAACATTGAAAAAAATGGTCGAAGAAAGATTCTAAGCGCTGAAAACAGAGGTAAAAAAATGAGCTTAAACAGTGCAATTCTAAAGTGTCTTGTACAATAGATGAATGGACCTCCGTAGCAGGAAGGACATATTACGGTGCAACAGTGCATTCATTACATTGACAATCAGTGTAATTATCGTTCCATGGTATTAGACTTTATCCCTTCAACGGGTTGTCACGCAGGAAAGGATATCACCAAGATATTCCACCGCTGTCTTTTGAAGTTCGACATTGAAAGCAAAATTCAGGGTATAACCGTTGACAATGCCGCGGCGAATACGATTTTCGTGAGGGAACTGCAAGAACTTATTCTATTTGACTCCAAAGACCAACAGTTTTTATGTATTGCACATGTGCTGAATCTAGGGATCCAAGGCCTAATGAAAAGTCTCTCTCTCGACAATGCTTATGAGAGTGGAAGCGAAACAGAAGGTAATGAAGATGAGTTTAAAGACAAGAATGACTCCTCTACTGCTGTCTGCAAATTATGTTCATTTTTTCGTGAAAAACAAGAAGAGCGAAATTGTAATGAACAAATCTCGTTCAGTTTGTGAAACTGCAGGTGTGACAACAACCCTAAGTTCCGTCTTGGACTGTTCTAATCGATGAAACTCCATCCATGATATGCTCGGGGTAGCCCTGAAACTAAAAGCTGGTATTAATACTCTCTGTTCTTCTGTACCCGAATTGGCCGGATTTCGCACAACAGAAGCAGAATGGTCAATTTTTGACCAGGTATATAAGTTCCTATTGAACTTTAAACACCTTTGCACGAAACTTAGTGGCGGAAGCTACGTGACTCTACCCATGGTCATCGTTCCTTTTAACTTGCTATCTGACAAAATTGTAAGTACTGTCAAGTAGCTGGACAGCAAACAAGTTAGGAACGAAATCGACGAGCAACTGATTTTAGACTTTCAGGCAGCTCGCGATAAAATGTTAAGACATTTCCGAAAGACAAATTGGATCTATTCTGTGTCCTTAATTCTGGATCCAAAAAGTGGAAACGTTTGACCTGACTAGCTGGGGCAAGGAAATGAAGGAAACAAGTATGGCAAAATTTGAATAAATTTATGAAGACTACTTCAGCAAGGAGCCAGAACTCCTCAAATTCTGCACTACACAGAATTTTTCCAAAGCAAATCGTCATAGAAAATGCAACTACAACAAAACTCTTATTAATGCAACAGAATTACTCTGTCACTTTTTCTAGATCCAGATGATCATCAAAATATCGTGATTATACTACTATTATCACCTGCAACTCGATCAGGGTTTCCACCACCGAACTCCCTGAACTCGAAGTTTCCCAGTATCCATGAATTATTTAGCCGTTCATTAGTTACGTGAAATATCACTGCACTTGTTGTGGTAATAATAATATAATGCAATATTTATTAATGTGCTACGAGCAGCACGGTGCCAATACAGCACTAAGTCATACAAGATACATATAAATATACAAACAACAGATAGATAATACAGGAAAACAAGCATTTGCTGAATTTAGAAGTTTTATAGCAATATAATTATTTTACATAATAATTGTTGATGGAACGTTTGAAAAAAAAACTATCTGTCAGAATCAGTCAATAATATGTGATGCCTTGTTCTGTACAAGGGAACAGTTAAATTCAAAATTTTCCGTCTATGTTTTAAATTTGAATTTTATTGATGACCTTCAGGCATCTAACGTTTAGCCCGGGATAGGGGAGGGAAAGGATTCGGGAAGGTGTCGGCAAGGGTCTATGCTGAAGGTGCCATCACTCCATTACCCTTGTGTGTTTGAAGAAAACCCTGGAAAAAAACTCAGTCATGATGGTAGACCTCCTGGATTGAACCCAGGACCTCCCGAATGCTACGCCAACGCTGAGCTACTGCGGCTCGGTCAATGTTCTACAGATTAAAATATACGTCACTACTCGTAATATTTTGAGAATAAGGTAATTCGAATATGTAACATAATATCCTGAAAAGGCAATAATAATAATAATAATTTCTCTATATATAAACAGAAGTCGTGAGTCGTGACGGACTGACATATCAACGTCAAGGCCAAATGGTTTAAGCTAGGAACTTTTAATTTATAGCTAATCTGGCTTTAACTAACCTAATTCAGTGATGTTCGGTAAGAAGCAAAACAAGGGCCTATTTCTAAAGTAGAAATGAAGAAAAAAATCATTTATTATTTTAAAAAAGAGAAATAAAATTGCTGGCCTAAGGTGTGATCGAACTCAACACCCTTATAATAGTTGTTCAATGCCTTATCCACTAGACCATACAGCCCGATACTCGAAGACGTATTCCGAGTCGAGTGACGCTGCGAGCAACAGCTAGTAATAATAATAATTTATAAGTTCCTGATCCCACATAGAGGCACCTTTGTTTTTAACAAATGTAAAGCACGTTTCCTCTTTTCATATTTTACCTACAAGCACAATACATTTATACTCAACATCCAATGAAAGACGATCCCTTAAATCTCTAACAAGTAAAGTACCCGAAGTGAGGACTCGAGTTGCTCATCAAGTGATACCTTAAATTGAAGCTAGTGACGAGTATAGTACACCTGTGAAATCTTAGCTGCAGAGCTCCAGTAATAACAAGGTTATGGCGGGTCAAAGTTCAAATAGAAAGCGAATTTAGCTGCTTGTGATGTCCATGTTTTGCTGATTATCCCGATGGTAATACGTCGTACGTTGCTCCCAATTAATGTAATGTGTAGAATGATATCCCTCTCTCTACCTGACATCCCGCTTTCTTTTATTCGTGTATGAATGTCCTTGTGCATGTTTGCTCCTGTTATTGATGTCAATAAAAGGTATTTTTGCTTTTCGTTCCAGAAAATGGAAGCAGGTGCTATCGTTCATGCTCTGTATGAGAAATATGGATTTGTTAATAGGAGAATGAATAGGTATGAAGATTCATTGTACAAACAAATAGTGGAGGACAAGATGGAAATCATAAAAGAAGTTAGAACTCTTGGATTTGCTGGTGACAGTGATGAAAGCGATGATGGAGACTACGGTGATGACGTCTTTGATGAGGAAATGCCAAGTACATCGCAAGGTTCTCAAACACATCAAGAGTCTCCGACACCTGTAGCTTCTTCAGGTGAAGAATATCACCCTTCGCCAAAAAAACAAAATCACATCTTGGACGATGATTATAAAGAAGCAGCTTACATGTTTTGGACACACAATGAGAACCCGGAAAAGAAACGA
>JAGDQP010010925.1:0-27777 GCA_022664845.1 Lepisma saccharinum
AAAAAAAACAAAAAAAAACGATACACCTGTGTTCGAATGGTGACGCGCAGGGTGACGAAACGTCGCGTTCAAAGACACATGCTGGACGGCTGTAAATAAAAAGATTGCTCTAGTTTTCGATACCGGGCGGAGTCTTCATGAAATTCACTATTACTTCCCGCAAGGCAGCAATACGAAATGCGAAACCTGCTGCTTCCCAACCAAACGAATATACTGAGAACATGCGAAAAAGGGCATGAACGGGTTTCGAACCTAGATCCTGGAAGATGAATTTCATGAAACTCGTCCCTAAGAGTTTTCTCTAATGACAAAGTTCTGCCCTTCAAAGCTGAAAAAGAACACAATCCAAATTTCCTATCCGTAGTGCAATTGAAGATCGCACTTGCACTGACGTGAGATAAAAAAAAAAGGTATAGAGTTTTAACTAGAAATGAAACAGATGCTTGGGAAAACAGTAATAAACTTTATCAAACTTAACGAAAGCAAACAAGAAATTAACGTGATACAGAAGCATTCCTGATGCAAAAAAAAAATGACTTGACATTGGATACATGTGATTCTTTTCTTTCTACGGTGACAACTTCCGAAAATGAAAACCTGAACATGTATATGATTAAACTAATTTCACAAGTAATACAAACTGCTCGTCCCTCTCTTCTAGCCATAGAGAAAAAGAAACTGTCAGAATACAATAATTAGCAAATTCAATATAAAGAATAATCTCTCCTGTTCTACCGCAGCCTACCAAGAACGACAATCAAAAGCAATTCATAACTTACATCAATGATACATAACTAAATATGTCTTCAACTTCTCTTTTCACTGATTTCAATTTGCTTTGCCGAAAACAACGTGAATGATAAAGTGGCCAATTGGCCGATTTCGCATTGGGCTGCCATGTTTTATGTGAAAACTTACAATTTAATCGAGCTTCCCAAAACATTACAAACACATTGAACAACTAGTGGCTAGAGAGAGGAATTAAATATTGCACAAACATTTAACTATTTACTACAGCGATAACAATGTCTTATTAACAACCTGGCTGGCAACTTTATTTGATTAGAATAGTAATTATAGAAATTTATTTGCAACATTGCGTTTTAACCTCTTACTTTCCTCCGAATAACGTGAAAAAAAAGAAAAAAAAAAGAATTGTGATATAACAAATTATCCTGGAAAGAAGATCGGGATGGTCTTGAGAAGTCTCGTACAAAGCTTGGACATGAAGGACGTGAAAGTTGGAAATCAGAATAGATAGTGGGGATTAATGAATGGCTAGACTGTTTTTAATTCTTACGGTCTAAACGAACAAAATCCTTTAATAGGAGAATATATAGAAAAAAAGAGAATCTCCTCTGTTGATCATCACGAATGAGAAAAATTTGCGAAATAATAATACACATATATATTATATGACACTAGATATATATACATAACTGAGATCTCGCATGGAACTAACCTTACTACTACACACACATAAAATAACGATTACCATAAACAAAGACTTTAGGATATTTAAGAAGCTTACTGGCCAGTAATCTACATTTAACATAGACAAAACGTTGACGTCAATATAAGGAATATATATTTATCGCAATTAAATGAGAAAGACGCGTGCAGCTGCTATTGGACAGATTCCGAAAGTTAATTTGCTAAACTAAAAAAAAATGAGCTAAAACGTCGTGTGCACATTTACAAAAAAAATAGTTATTTTCGCCGGATATAAGCTTACGCTGGTTATAAAAACTAGAACAATGCATACAGGATTTAAACAGTCGGTTGCTTAAATTTCGTGAGCTACCTATTTTTGAATACAGCATTTATCTGTTCAAGACATGAATTACAAACAAGTTAAGAACCTAATCCATTCCTGTATTACGTACAATTATACACGTATTATACGATTATTGTGATTCGGGACACATCTGCATTAATAAACAAAACAATGAATGAATGCTCTAATTTTACCTAGACAAAGTAGTATACATATATAAAATCCGTTAATGGTTTGTTCTTTTCAAATTCCCTGGACCAAAGTGACTCTTAACTTTTAGTGCATGTTGACAAGTTGGTGTGGTTTCTCGATCGATGCATGTTGAATAGCGGAATAATTCATGGATGATTCAAAATGAACAGTTAAAATATAGGTTTATTACACTTTCTCATTTAGTCACTGCCGTCAAACGAAATATTAGCATAGTTCCAAGTAAAATGAAGTTTTCTAAAGGAATAGGTGGAAGGCGTCCGTGGCCTTGAATCAAGTTACTTCTCCGGAAGCTTTAGTTCTAATCACGGGGAAGGCAACAAACCTTCACAGCACTCTAGTCAGTCGGTGGTGGTCCACCTTGAGATTGCATTGAAAAGAAAAACGTCAGGACAAAACTAAATGAAAGAAAAGAAAAAAAAGACGAAGCTGCTCGATGCGCGCAACTATACGCCGTATGCAGTGTTTCTTAACAAGGAAATCTTATCTTTCTTTCGTATTTTTACATACTGGCCTGGATGCTTCGCTGAACCATAGAACGAAGAATGGTTGGACCCTACCTTTTCTGTTGACACTGCAGCCACCAAGGATGCCTTGAAGCTCTGTTGTCCTGGGATCGTACCTGGTGGCGTCAATGAAGATAGACACCTTTGCTGTCCATGCGATTTCCATTCAACTGACAGTAGATAATACAACAGGGTTTCTGGAGACACATGGTTCTGCCTGTTGAGTTTGCAATGCGTTGTAGTCCAATTCAGACTGCAGTTCAGGTCTACACATGACATGTCTCTATGTCGCACAGCCAACATATCGAGGAATAACAAATAAAGAAATAAACAGACACGGATTGAACGAGACAGCGAAGAGATTGCCAACTACGGGGGCACTTTTAAATTACTAGCCGGACATCCTGTGAGATATTTCCCACTCCGAACAAAATACTGACGTCACTAAAGAACGGCACACGTAACGAGAATAAAAAACTAAGTTACGATTCACTCCCGAAGTGGTGTTTACAAAGTGTGAGATTCGACTGACTCTTCCAAGTTCCGTTTTCCTGTGCTGTCTTCCTGACCCACATTTTCCTCCTTTTTCTTCTTCATTCTAAAATTTCAAAAATAAAGGTTTTGGTTGGCTGGCAGAGATCGCAAGTTCAGGTAGATTGTTTTCCTCCAAAAATTCGTTTTCCAGATACTAATGATGTGCTAAAAGTGTACGTGTCCTCAAGTCACTTCGTAGGATCTTGCCATCTTCGAAGTCCAGACATAGCGTCTCCATTGTAGGGTTCTCTGCGACAAACAGGCGCAGTTGGTCCATTAGCACCTTTCCTGGAGTTTCGTCGTCTATTCATTTCTATAACTGTACCCATCATCACCTTTGTTTGGTGACTATCGGGTTCCAGCAAGGCGTTCTCGAAATGTTAAAGGCAGATCCAGTATGTCCTCTTTCGTGAAACCTGATTTCTTTCTCAACAAAAAGGAATGGGATAAAAAGAGAAATTCAAAACTGTCGTATTGATGGAAGATTTAATAAAAAAATATTTCTGGCATGCTGCTTGCATATTAATTAAATTAATTTTGACTAACATTAATAAAAAAGGATAGACATGTAATTACATACATACAAAAAAAATTAAATCGTGATGCGGCAACTGTTACAGCCCCCAGCGAAGCAAAGCTAGTCCACGTAGTCCCATGGTCCATCACTCACTCACTGATAATCAATATTCCTAGGCCAAACTGCCGTAGCAACAAACACCAAATTTGGTACGAATGTGTATGACCAAGAGTAGGAAAAGGAAAAAATCCGAGTTTGAAAAAGTCGCCATCTTGGATCCAAAATGGACGGCAATCCCATTGTTGTATGGAATACTCAGCCTAAACCCCTGGGGCTACTGAAATGAAGTTTGGTATGGAGGTACATCAGGTATTTGTTGTTGTAAATGCAGACAGTGTTCGATTTGCCAGGGTCGATGCCGGGGAGGTGCCAGACGATTTCATCCCCGGTCGTTGATTCTGCATATCATCCCAACCAGGAATAAAATCTTTCTATTTCTACCCAAACAGGTAGTATGTTCGAACTAAACAGCAACTACTAGTTGTAGGTTCCCCCTTCCTTCGTAATTTATAACAAATCGAACACTAGATGCAGATATAGTAGTAGTTATTGTAATTATAGTAGTAGTAGTAGAAGAAGCAGTAGTTGTCGTTGTTGTTGCATTAGCACGGTAGTAGTGCATAGTGTTACCATGCACAGTAGTGGTACAACTGTTGGGGCTGATTTTCATGAAAGCTTTCGTTGCTTGCGATTTGGGTGAATAGTCAATTGAAATACGTGTTACACGTAGAATACATAATAGGGAGCCTTAAAACACGTGTTTGAATTAGCTACTCACCCTAATCGCAAGCAGAGTAAGCGTTTATAAAAATCAGCCCTTAGTGTTGCCAACATATTTCTTCATTCACCCCGAGCCAACGGTCAGGCAAATCAGCTAGTTTATAAATAAATTAGATTTGATCTGAAAGAAATCGAAACCTTTTCTGAGCTAAATTGTTGAAATAATGCTATAGAAAAGGTATCTTCTCTCGATGGAGCTCGCGCCTCCTTTCTACCTTCGCCACTGATGTTGGGTATGTTTTAAATTATCATGACTGAAGTAATCGAAAGACACAGTACAGATAATTTTACATATTTATTGTACGTATACTAAAATAAATCTATAAGTATCTAATTACATTGTTATTTTTTTAATGTATTAAGGTATTAAGAAGAAAAATTTACTCAATTCAAGTCAATATGGAAAGAAACCATTAGAGAAACACATTACATACGTCATCGGTTATACCACTTAGAGAGAAAAAAAAACTTAATTATTGCTCACATCTATATGAAAATTAAAGTAATTACAAGCAGTTTTCAGAGTGATTGCATCATAGAACAAACAAACAAGAAAACATTAAATGGTATCGTTCAGTAATTAGTGTCATTGACTCCTCGCTTTCGGGAGTTTGTTTTGTGTGGTGTTTCCCATTCATTTTCTTTACTGTTGATTTTCTGTTATTAATATAATTACTAAATTAATTAAAGTAATAACTTAACAAACAAATAAATTTAATTGACTTTGACCAAAGGACTCAGCTTTCGAAACTAAAGTAATTTTAATTGTGATTGAATGGAACCTAATTGATAAATTGGTCATTAATTGTGTGAACCACTAATCAATGAAACTATTAGACCCAAAGAAATTATGATCATTAAGCTATTGTAGGTGCAAGAGGAGAGTCTTTTTTGCTTACACATGTAAATATATTCTGATATTGAGCAGAGGTATGACATATGAACTCAGTTACCTCATTTGCATAACATACTTCGTGTTTTATGTACCACCTACATTCATAGTAAAGATTGACCAATAATAACATACCACCAAATTGAATATAAACACCTGTGTACTTTTTAAATTTTCCACTATTTACGTATCACAAATTCTCTTCAAAGTTAACTCTGCATATGTTAGAGTGACCATTCACTCCTAGTTTCCCAATAGTTTTCTCGGATTAAGGCTATATTACCCCCAGCTATATTTCTTCCTGGTTTGATGATTAAATTAACTACGAGAAATGTTTATTGTTTTATTTAGAAAGAAACATCCGAAAAGGATTTTTGTCTAGGGTTACCAGATGTACTCTTTGCAGGGCATAGGGTGTACGTTTGGACCCTACCTCACTGGGTTGGGATAAAACATAAATTTTATTAGACAACGAAGAGTCTGAAAATCGCATCCAATCTTTTCCTGATATGTCGTTAAGCATCCAGAGCAAAACCAATTTCAAGAGAGGGCTTGTGGTATTGTACTAACCCATTACGAATTAACACATTGACTTTCAATCGAAAAGAACGTCTTTTCCCCGGTGACGGGCTAATTATACTTGTCTTTTGAATTTATTGATGACCTCTTGGAATCTTTGGTTGCCTTAATTAAATAATTTCAAAGACTTATTTATATAACGTGTGTTTGACATGTTAATTATTAATAGAAGTCCTTTGTTGTATTCGTTGTGCATTAATCAACAGAACACACTAATTAATATGGATAGATCTGTGAAATTTTGGATACGGTACTTCAACATCATGTAGAGTTTCCCATAGGGTGAGTCTACATTAGGCCAAATTTCTGTGCGTGCACATGTTGGTGAGGACTGTCCCAGAACGACGAAATCATGAACCGTTTCTTTCCAACTCTGGACTTTGAAAACAGAAAACAAGAAAAAGATAATATATTTGCATAATTACTAACTGCAGAAATTACTAATTTTTTTTTGGGGGGGGGGCACTGTACACTAAAATAGGTTTAAACACACAAAAATAAACATCTAAAAGAGTCTAAATGATTTTCATGTGCTATCTTAAACAATTTGCAAAATTACTGCTAACAATGTTCATAGGTTGCCAGGTACTGTAATTACGTTAATTGTATGTGTATATATTTTTATATTCATCCAGGTGTACTCACTGAGCATGAAATATTTTCCATACATTTTAAAAACCTTTTCCTTATTTCCGAAACAGTTTCTTTTCTGAAAAATGATAGAAAAACATTTTTTTAAATATTTTCTTGCATATTGACGAGAATTTTAACGCCAGGAGGTTACTTTCTAAATATTTTCATCAATTATATATTTAAGATAACATATAGTTTATAATATATACTATTACTGTAGTTTCGTGCTTTAGCTGCAATGTGCTTGAAAAAAAAAATATAGTACACATGTTTTTCGTCAATGTTATACACCTTTATAAACCTATGAATCTATGATTAACAACATTAGTCCGTTTTGAAGTTTATCAACAAAGAATCTCGAGGTTTAACCCACAAAGCCAATCAAAATAATTTTAGTTCTCACTATCTGGCAACGCTGTGAACAGTGATAACAGAAACATAGCAAAATAGTTGTGACAACATAAAAATCATTTCGTGTCTTTTAGATGCTTTTATGTGTTTAAACGTACTGTAGTGCATTGGGCTACAAATATATTAGTTTATATGGTAAGCATTGACTCGTATGTATTCCCTTTGTTTCGTTTTCTGTTTTCAAAGTTCGGAATAGGAAAGAAACGACCGATGATTTCGCTGTAATGAGACAGTCTTTACCAACATGTGCAACCACAGAAATTTGGTCTAATGTAGACTCACCATAAGAAATTAGTGCATGAAATTCAACCCTGATTGTCAGTGTTGTCAACTTTAAAAATATTTTTTGCAAATGCTTCTACGCCATTCGTATACACAACATTTTGCATGAATACTTTTCGGCACTTTCAAAAAACGGATTGAAAGTTTCACGAAAGACTCAAGTTGTCAGTGTTGTGAATTTATCTCTGATTCACTCACTCGCAGATTTATCAATACAATTCAGTAGTGTGAATTGAGGCTGCGAAATTTTGCAATCGGTCTTTTTTTCATCATATAGAGACAAAATTCACCCCAAATTGTCAGTCTTGATAATTATTAAACCAAATCTTGTAAAGTATTCTATACCATTCATCATAGCTACAACAAATTTTGCATGAATTCGCAAGCACCTCCGTTATTATTGTTGCCAACCTATTCCTAAATTTAGTTTTCGCAACATCATCTATACCTCTCATACATTATTCAACGCATTCCTTTCAAACTTAGCAAGAATATTGCCTGCCACCCTAGAACAACGTCTGAGGGAGTCTCCAACGTATTCAAGAGCAATATAACTAAGCGTCAGTTCTACGATCGAGCGCTAAACTTCTAGTCACAACTAAGTTCAGGCCAACTTTCATTTTGCGTACTCTCATTGGCCAAAATCAGACTTGGCCTCAACTTAGCGCTGACTAGAAGTTCAGCGGTCGATTGTAGAACTGACCCTAAGAAAGAATATAAAGAAGTTGTTCAATATTGTTTTTAATATTGTTGAAACCGTATGATCCCAAAATCAGGGTTATGTCTATGTCTTCGAATTAACTGATTAGCGATAGATCAAATTTTATACTGCATTTTTAAATGTGTACTTTATTCACGTATATTATTAATAACGTATCTTTTGGTGTAAAATACAGTTACAATACTTACGAAATCCGTTGCTTGACTACTGTATGTGTCTTATTAGTTATTTCTGTTCGTTGCAATAAGTGTAGCAGGTTAGTACATGTACAAATAAATCTATTTTTTATAGCTCATCACTCTAGCCACTCATCCATCTAGCTAGTCACTACTATTTACTATTTCTTTTGTGTTACGAAGCCTGTATCCGAAGTAAATGCATTCGTATTGATTGAAGCCAGTCACCACACATCCAGACTCGTCGGTTCACCAGCATGTCTAGGCGTTTTGCTCATAAGGTAAGAATAAGAACAAGAACAAGAAGTGGACGATGAAAAAACGTGTTTTCGAAACGTTAATAAGGCGTTTAGTTAACGGTGAAATATAGTTGAAAAAGTCAAGGAAAATACCATTGAAAGAAACACTAATAAACGTTTCTAAAAATGTAGCTATGTGAACAATTATGTACTCTGCGTTGAAATTTAATTTTAAACATGGTGAAAATATTATGTGCGTTTCAAAAAGACTATAGCAATTTTTGTATTTCTCAATAAGTGTAATATGTCACTGTAGAAAGACGTATCTGTGTCAAGGTTGAAAAGCAAAGTTGAAAACGTCACATTAACGCCTTATTAACTAAATTTAAATGTTCGTTGAAATATAGTTAGAAATTCAATATCTTTTCAACATACAAATGAGAACATGATAGACGTAGTTAATTTCATTCTATTCACTTTTAAGTACAGTATTTTTTGTGCAATTAACTTAGAAAGGGAATATGAAGGGTAATCTATGGCATAGTTCAATATAAAAGTTACAAAATAAGTCATATTAATGTTCTATCTACGAAATCAAATTTTTGTTGGAATATAGATTGAAATTCTACGTGTTTTCAACATGCAAAAGAGAACGCAAAATAATAGTTAATGGCATCAAATTAGCTTTTAATTGCAATATTTTTATTCAGTTAAATTAGAAAGAATCCCATAAAACGAAATCTATACTATAGCTTAAAATAATAGTAGAATACCCGTCGTATTAACGTCTTATCAACGATAACAAACCTTTGGTTGAAATTTGATTTAAAATTAGCATACTTTTTTCAAACCTTAACGGTTAATCAACGAAATAAATAAAAAATAACGTTGAAAACACATTTGTGTGCTACTGGGGAGTGCACCATTTTCAGAAAGGACAAAGGGATTGGGAAAGTAAGAGAGAGAAGACAAGACCTCCCTTCCATATCATCCCAGTAACATCCGCGACATGAGAACATGGGTTTCTATCGCACGTAATAAAAAAATCTAACCTGACTTTCTAACATACTTTGGTGGAGTGTGTAAAATATTTTAAAATCGGGATAACGAAAACAAATCTAACCTGATCTTCTGCCCTGTTACCGAGAAGAGTGTAAAACGTTTAAAACGACGCCAAATGACGCAGTTATTAACCACAATAAATATTTTTAAAAAAACGATGATAGAAAATACGTAAAACGGGCGCTAAACTCAAAAATCAAACTGATCGGCTACTCTCGTTACTTCGGATTGATTGCCTCGTACTCTTGTCGAAAAACAAAACTAAATACGAAGTAAGTAAAGGGGGCTTTTCTTGCATGCGTACGCTGCGTGCTTTACTTGCGATTTCTTTGAGTAGCTAATAGAAACTCACGTTACACCTAGAACGCATACTTAAGCACGTGTTTCAATTGGCTATTCAGTCACGTCGCAACCAAAGAACGCGGTAAGTGCCTGTATGAAAAGCTTGCCTAACACCTACTTGTAAATTTTCTTGTCGGTGGTAGAAACAAGAATTTACGCTTAGCAGCAAAAATAGCAAACAATGTTGACTGTTGTATCTAAACTGTTATAAGTAACTGTTATTTTTTACAAGTAACAGTTATACCATTTATAATAATTAAACAAAAATAACTGTTATAAAAATAACAGTTGTTATTTTTCCAATCTCTAGTTAGATTTGCATGTAAAGGTGATCACGCTTTTGATGAGTCACTAGGTATTCCTGTGTTTGATTTCCCCGCTGTAATACAATGTATGGAATGAAGTGTATAAATCACAAAACATTCTGCAAGTTCACTTTTCTTTTTACACAGTTCATAACTTTCACTCCTTTTAAAAAATAAATCCTAATTCGTTCAAAATAAGCTCATATTTTATTTCAAAAAACAAAAGAAGAACAAAACACACATCATCTAATGTTCGAGGTCTTCCTTATTCCAATCCACAGAGATTGACGACTGTGTTCTTGCAAATAGCGTTTCATCGACAGCGAACAAAATTTCCCTTGTCACGCGCGACATTAATTTTGTTCTTGTATCCATAATAAACCTTTCACTTGTGAGTGATGTTAGCAAACAATGAAGGATGCGATGATGATGAGGCTATAAACTACATGTATTACGAGATTCTTTTGTTCTTCCTGAGTTTGGATTAAATGCAAACATGCCGTGTACAACCTTAACGCATAGACCTACAAATGGGAAAATAACCAGAGAAAATGACCCCGATGTAATTTAGGAGTGATTATCATTTAGCAAAACAAGCCAGTACGTGACATGTAGAGATCAGATAAAATCTAGTTTTATGTTTCTTATTTACATTTTGGTATTACTTGTCCTAATTTCCGTTACTTCCCTTTTCATTTTTCACGTAACCATTTTAATAGGCGGAGGTTAAACCATTGAGCTGTACGTAACAATACTGGAGTGATCGGTTAGTGTCGTAAGATAGACAACAGACCAAATATTTACAACCTCTATCGACACTATCGTCCACTTCAAGTTTAAACCAATATGGACCAAATTTTCAGTTCTAACGCAGTTTCTAAGGCTTGTTATTGCTGTGCGTAAAACTTTAGTAAACTTCATTTTATACGGGGCATTTTAGTGACCTTGGATTTTTTAATATATTAAGATCTTTAGGCAGCTTTGGCTCAGGACCAATGGATGATGATTAGATGAATTGGTGGAATTAAGAAAGTGGAAAAAGGGGGAAACTCCAAGAAAACTCACGCACACGGTATTTGTCCACCATAAAACCCATATAGAATCGAATCGACGACCCTAAGCACCAGAAGTGAGCACTCTACCACTGAGCCATCGCGGCCCTAGTAACTTTGGACTTCGGCCCATCACGATGACATGAATGCAATCAGTTTAAAATCCACAAACGTACCCCAGGCGTGATTCGAACCCGCAACTTCATGAAAGGCGGCCTATAGCGCCCCAGCACACTTGGCTACCGAGGTCGGCTTATCGTCTTTTTTTATTCTTGTCTGAATTATTGAGTTACACGTAGCTACCGGACTGTTCTTATAATAAAGAGTACAGCATTTCTAAACTTTTTTTTAATTCCAAGGACCAACAATATGGCTGAAACAATTCTAGGGATTATTGAGTTGTGTGGGTTTGATTTAAACAAAAAACACTGTATGGATTTTACTAATGTTGGGGGCATACTATGCTATTTTTAACATAATGGGCCGGATGAATAACAAGAAACAAATGCTTTTACTTGGAAATTTGGAGTAAATGTTTCCAAGTGAATTACTAAAAAGTGAAGCAAAAGTTCGTGCTCAATCGAAAGTGAAGCATTTGCTTCTGTTACTCGAAATAAAAACATGAAGTTAATTAAAGGGAGGGATTCTTCATACTAACTGAAGCAAATGCTTTTCCTTCATGCTCTTGCTTGGAAGCATTTACTTCTGTTTAATTCGTACGTCCCAATATACCTTACGGCATGTTTATAATATATCTTGTACCTATAGAAATATAGTAAAATGAAGCAGAAGTAAAGTATTAACGTAAATCATCACTTAGAATTAATTACATTTCTAAGTCTGGCTGTCGACCACTTGCCCCATCTCCGAGGACCACAAGTTGAGAAACGCTGTAATTAGTACATGCTGTAAATAATACATGTTTTGCAAGAATTAAGACAATTAAAAAAAAAACTGACCGCACAGCGATTTTACCATCGTTAACTTACGACGGTTATCTTCTTAAGTTAGTAATCTAAACGCAAGATGGCCGTTAAGCGCGGCTCACTTCGTGAGTTAATTTCTGTCGTTTTCGATTTATATACCTTCCTAGTAATGAATATGGCTTTAATAGTTTAGAAGATTGATTGGCACAATTAATCTACAATATGTTACGCGACAATCAATTCATTTGTGAAGATTATTTTATAATTTAAACCTCTTGTCGTGCAACCTTTTACTTAGTTCCGTGATCTGCGAAAGATGGCAGTACAAGCACGAAAAGCAAATTAAGGTAATAGTCTGAACGGAAGCTTGTTTCACACATAATTTTTACTATCGTAATGATCTTACAAAGCATAAACTGTCAGAGGTCTTGCAGTGTTACTAACTGAACATCAAATTGTTTTAATCTGTATCTAGTTATATTTCCCAAAATTGGCAATACTGTAACGCAAAGGATAGAGTCCGCTTGACTGTTAGCACTCGCTCTAAATGTGTAAAAATCTGATGTAGTACTATTTTAAAAAAAATAGAATAGCTGGCAACACTTCACAAATTGTGACAGTTGTTACTGGTTGAGAATAGCCTGTATTCTGTGAATCATGACTGAAAAGTTCTATATTGATTGCTGAAATGGTTTTTTTTTTAAATATAATTGATTACATGAGTATATGTGAGAGTTGCTATAGTAGAGTCACGGCACCAGTTTCCGGCCACGAACCAGTTTCAAGCCACTACGTTTTAAAAGTAAAGAAATAAGGCATCTGATGTTTGATTCGCGCAGCTCATGTGTTTTGTCAATCGTTTCGATGTTCAGATGTAATCTGCGTTCTCATTAGCTGTTTTAAATTTTATGAGGCACAGTTGTTCAGTGATGAAGTTGTGAACATACAAATTCAGCCTCCATTGTGTCTATCGTTAGTAGGAATAAAAAGTTCAGGTATGAATCGGTGATTTTTTAAAAAAATTAATATACACGTATAGTAATAGATAAAAATACACATGTTTAAAGAGGAAACATGGGTAAAATCACACCGGAAACAAATTGAAATATATTTGTTGAATACTTTGGCACTTATTGCGTGGCTGGATTACTGGTTCAAAAATTTGGCGCGAAGCCAGTAAATGACCATTATGGCTGGTAACTGGACCCAAAGTTAATTATGTATGGCACCAGTTTCCGGCCACCGACAAAAAGTACAGTAGAATGGGGCAAAGTAGACCAGTTTCCAACTTTCAATCATTCTTCTAACTTTAATGATTTGTTTTATATCATGATGATGAGTGTTCAGCCCGAAGGCAAATCCTGACCCAAAGGTCCCATGCAGGTAAACCGATGGTGGTTTTCCATTGCCTTCCACCAGATGAAGATAATGTCATAAGTATTTGCATGTTCAGTTTAATGTGAGCGTAACCATCAGTGTCCTAAACGGGAATCGACCCCGGGACTCATTGATTACAAGGCAGTGAGTCTTAACACTGATCCAAAGATTCCGCCAGGGTTTTCAGGTTGGGGGGTGTAAAGTCAAAATTAGGAAGGGTGTAAGTGGAGTTTTGGATAGTTTCTACCGATTTTTTACCGCAAAAATTTTTAAGTTGGGGGTCTCGAGGATTTGGGGGTGACGTCCCCCACAGGGGCGGGTCTGGCAGAATCACTGTTCTGACTCTGATGGCCTTAGATCTGTCCCTAGTACTGCCTGCAGTACGGTACGTAACGAAGGGATTTTCCATTTTGCATCATTAAAAGGTGCCTGTTTTTCTGGGCTTCTTTGCCTGCTTTTTGTAACACTGTTAACAATACAATTTAATATGTTTTGCATGCCTAGAATGTGGGTTATTTTGTTATATTTTCTGTTATTCATGTTAAAATGTTTAGAGTAAGCCTGACTAGTGTGGCTGGAAACTGGGATTTAACGGGCAGTTACTGGTAGCATGTGGCTGGAAACTGGTGTTTCTTGCTATATGCTCATATTTACATTTCTTACGGTTTACAAATATGTACTTTTTCCTTTTACACAGCGGTAATGCACAACCTAAAGTCCAAGGTATGTATTTACTTAACTGTATTCCTTCTTCATATTTTTGGTACACATTTACACACCACCGAAGTCAGAATTTTGATTAAGAGGTTGGAAACTGGTGCTGTGACCCTACTTGTACACATGAATCTGAGAACTTGTTCTAGCTGCCACGCCTGGCCTTTTTCAGTTGCTAATAATGTACAGTCAGCGCAAAAAGTGTTTACCCGGTTATAAAATTTCTTCTACAAATAACTATAAAATAGATAGACTGATTTGAGTGCAGATTTTTTTGTAACTTACACTCTTTACATTATAAGAAACCGAACTCAAATCGGTCAATCCATTCCAAATTTATTCGAGAAGAAATTTTACGACTGGGTACTAACTTTTGGCGCAGACTGTACATAAAAACTGTAAGATCAAAGTTGTATCAAATAGTTTCCTGGTCAGACTTAGTCCATAGCTGGATACCAACACGAATAATGTGAATTAAAGTGAAAATATTCTACTTTGTACGTATACTGCAATGGATATTGGAATCACCAAAAGCTGTTTCATAACTAGTAGACAGTGTATTGTCACATTTTTTTATACATGTGTACTTTTCAGAAAGGATGCTAATAGTATAATCACCAGATTACAAGTAAATCGCAAATGACCTCTATATAAAAGTGATACTGGACTGACTGCTTCCATTAGTCTTTTACGCTTGATATCACTGTGTGGACCGTTTTTCATTTATGTTTTAATTCTTGCAAGACAACATAAATATTATTTGCAATATTTTTTATTATATACAGAGTACGGTATACTATATGAATAACTCAGGAATTACGACCTAAATAAAAAACGGGCCAGGCAGCGATAAGAAGCGTACAAAACTGAGTTAGAACTCAAATTTGATCCACATTGGATTAGTCTGGAAGTGGAAAAACGAGTTTAAATATTTGTTCTGGCGTCTATCTTTCGACAGTAAGCAGTCACTCCAGTATCGTTTACGTAGAACTGGATGACAATCACACATGGAAAGTCTCATTTCATCACTTATCTCTCTTTTACATAAACAAACAGAGACAGATATCATTTGTCCTTTGTAAAAATAATCTTGTACTTTGTCATAGTAAGTGATTTGAAGCATGTTTCGTTAAAAATCGGTAGATTAGAGGAAATTCGCGATTTAAAATTCTTCAAAATTTTACCTGCTGATTGGTAAAAACTACTTTTTACTATAAATCTGTTACGAATTTATGATTTTGTCAATATTTTTGAAATATTAAAAACAAATATTTCCTGTCTATGGTGACACATGCTCAACTCTCACTGTGTAACTTGATATGCAGCAAGAATGGTCTGTCATATTTTGCAGAATTAGACAATGCATGTTATTGAAATGTGGCATGATATTAATTTACTATATATCTAAACATGGATGTAAATAGTTCAGGGATCTGATGTTAGCAGGTTGATATTGACGCCAACACATGAGCGCACACCTAGAGTACGTGGCAGTTGTAATCGATTAGAAATACATATTCAAATCTCCTTTGCTTTCCTCCTAAGCACCAGGCTTAAACACGCGGAAGCATAGACAAACCAATAAGAGATGCAAGTTCATCGCAATCATCAAGGCAAGATTAATCGAAAAGTGGCGTCAAGTTGAACGAGCTTAATTATATTGGACCAGTCAATCCGTTATCGATTTACATCCATGGCATCTGAAAACAACGCTTTGAAATGACGATGTTCTTGTCGTTAACAGCTAAAACGATGAAATATTGTTTGTAAAGGCAGCACGTTGGTTGCCATGGTAACACAGAAACTGTCAATTAAATACAAGCTAGACCCTTTACTCACAGATAAAAAATAAAAAGACGATCCTGTATTTATTTCAACAACAAACAAGGATAAAACACATAATAATAATATTGAAAGCAATAAAACACACACTAAATAATGTTTTTATAATCAACCTTTATTACGCACTTTTTTTTCTGAAATGTGTATAACATTAATAGATTGAAAAAAAGAATTCTTTTTCTTTTCAAATTTCTCGTTAATAAAAAAAATCAACAAAAGAAAAATGTATTTTTATCTTGTTAATAATAATAAAATACAAATTTACATAGGTTACACCCAATAATCTTACGTTTCATTATATTTTTTTAATATATATATATATATATAATCGCTCTAAAAACATTTCTTTTAAACAATATGTATAATACTTGTTATACATATGGTATACACACACTCATGCACTAATATATTCTTGTTCCTTTCTTCCTGTGTCAATCACATGTTCACACGTTCACCACGCACACACGAAAAAAACTACAAACATTCAACTTTCTTTCACTAGTCTTATTCCAGTGTAAATGTCTCTGGTATATATAAGTGTATATATACAATGACGGTACTACGTAATTATAATTAGGATTGGTGACCGAGTTGTTTTAATTATAAGTAAAGCAACACTAAAATCATTGAAGGAAAAAAAAATATTATTAAAAATAAAAAAAGTACACACATAAATGTTATTGTGTCAGTTTCAATTCCCCTATAATAAATACGGTTCTGTTACAAAGTAAACATTGTATGTTTTACTGTTTTTAGGTATTGAATTTGTATTGAGATCAGTATCAATGAAATATACAGGACTTCTTCATAAAGAATATATTGATACGTTAGGTAAAGTTCGGTTAATGTATATACTTTTAAAATATCGACGGGATTCTACTGAGATACGCTAAGTAAGCGTACATGTGCCGGAAATAAATCACTCCACTCGATAGTGATGATTTGGGGGTAAATTTCGCAAAGATACAAGGTACTAACTTGTATCTTTCCCTTTCTAATTGGTTCTTCCTCTTGGCCGGGTTACCGTAAGTATAGAAGCTAAGTTTGCATCTCTCTTGTTGTTACCAGTAACTATTTTTTATTTCTTCAGAAATCAAAGATACCTGATATTCTTTATAAAGAGCCTTGTACTTCAAAACCGATACTTTAATGGAGTTACACCTGCTCTGCACTTTTGTGAACAGATATAAAAGACAATTTTTCTTTTGATAAGTTCTATACTGTATTACTATGTTACAAAGTTAGACCATTAAAGTGTTTCCTTAACCATTCAATATATTCCAAAATGTTGGGATAACTTTAGCGTGGCTATAAAAGAAAAGCTTCTAATTTCACACAGTTCCATCTGGTACAACAGATTGTTACATCACCCACTATTTGCGCCTTTGTACTTTTACACCGTTCTGCAGTAGTTCTACACATTATTAACCTAGTTACAGTCAACTTAGTAAGATTTTGTAAACCTTCAACCCATTTGTATTTCAAGTACAAGGAAATATTCCAACTATGTTTTCTTATGTTGCATTTACAAGGGTATATTCGGAATATATTTGTTTCTATTGCAAGTACAAGCAAATATTTTGAGTATATACCTTTCAAACGCTAGAACGACATTATTCGAACACTTCATTCTATTAAAAGAATAATGGATAATCAAAATACATTTCCTTCTATTACAAGTACAAGGATATAATTTGAGAACGTCTTCTATTAAAGTACAAGGATATATTATGAGTACACTTCCACCTATTTCAAGTACAAGTGTATGTCCTGAATATGCTTCCTTCTATTGCAAGTACAAGGAGATTTTCTGAGTACATGTCCTTTAATTACAAGGATATACTGTCAGTATATTTCCTTCTATTTCAAGCACAAGGATTACATTCTGAGTATACTTCCTTGTACTTCAAGTACAATTATACATTCTGAGTATACTTTCTTCTACTTCAAGTACAAGCATACGTCCTAAGTATACTTCCCTTTCAAGTGCAAGGAAATATTCTCAGTATATTTCTTATTGCAAGTAGGAATATATATTCTGAGTACACTTCATTTTCTTGCAAGTACAAGGATACACTTGGAGTATACTTCAGTTTAAATTATAAGGACACATTCTGAGTACACTTCCTTCTTTTTGAAGTACAAGGACACATTTCTTATTGCAAATACAAGGGTATATTCTGAGTACACTTACGTGGACATTCAAAGTGATTTGGCTACGAAACTAATATAATAGCTAAGGAGGAAGTAATCTGGAGCTGGAAGTCCATTGACACAATCGATGTGAAATTAGAAGCTCATGGAACGAAAGGGAAATCTGCGCATTCAACACGGCTCTGTTACGAAGAATAAATATTCCATAAAGATTACTTATATGAAATATTATTTTGTACGATTTGACCATCGTGACTGGATTTCTGTGTTGAATGGTTAATCCTCCTTTAATGGTCTTAACTCAAAACAAAAGTTTTGCCATCTTCACTTTAACAAAAAGGTTTTGTTTGTATTGCTTTATAACATACTCTTTAGACTTATTATATCACTATTAATTAAACTGCTTAGCTTTCGTAGGTCATCGTATTAATTAGCAATTAAGAAAGCGTTCTTTGCTTCTGAAATAAACACACTAGGACCAGTTCAATCCACTGTTAAGGAAGTGAATATTCAAATTATGATATAATAGGTTATCCATACAGCTTTGAGCACTACATTTTTTTATTTACACATTACTGCTGCACATTGTGCTGATGATAAGCTTTCTTGATTTGTCTTGTTACCCAACCCCGATGTATAGTGATTACAAATGCGGTGTTTGGATTGGCAATACGGAGGCACGCTACTAATCCTTACAAAAGAAATGGTTGAAGGTCAGTCTCAATACAGACATTGAACATAATATTAAACATGTTCTGATTACAATATACAGTACCATTCAAAAATTTTGAGACAACAAAGTTCGTCAAGATGACTTCACAAATTATGAATTACCTTTTGTCTGAAATTCCACTATGTGAAGGTAAGATTATGGTTAATAGTACGAAAAGGGATTGTGGTCTCAAAACTTTTGGACGGCAATATATATCTTATGTTATTATTACCTTCCTTAGGTAGGTCCTATCAAATATTTGTCTTTTCATATTGCTACCTTAAAACTTCTCCAAAAAGCTTATTTTAATTATTAAAATGTAGAAACTTAATATTAATTTTTGTTACGACTTTAGCAATTGCAAGCAACGCGTTATGATATGCGACTACAATTAAAATATACAGTGAAAATATATCTGATCATTTTTAATTGTATTTTCAGTATCACCCTGTGAAAAATAATTTCACTAATTTATTTTAGATTCGTGTCCTCGCAATCATCTCAAAGAATACACTTCATCTACATGTTGTTTCACCATCTATACTGAATACAAGATAAATAGAATCTTCCTTCATATGTATTAATAATTCAATATCAGTTTAATTCCCATTAAGCTTTAACAATTGATTAGTGTCTAAAGTTACACGCAGGAAGAAATACTTAACGATGTTTGTCCATTTTCGATTTTAATCCAGAAAGCCCAAACTTTCAAAATCTAACTCAGCAGGTTTCGCTGTGTGGCGGTTTTTTTTCACTGCCTTTCCATGTACGTGCTAACCTCGTTCTTCACTTGCGATTTAGCTTAGTAGCCAATAGAAATGCGTGTTGAAGTACATATCTACTGGCTACTAGTCAAAATCTCAAGGAAAGGACTTGGCTAGCGCGTACATGAAAAGCCGGCCTAATTTTTAAATTATAATACCATATCTTGTAAACACTTTCTTCGCAAGAATTAATACAAAGAAACCAGCCATACAGCGACAACAACCGTTAAGAAACTGAATTAAAATAAAAGTTTAGCTCCCTTTGAATTAAATTGGAAGTGGACAAACGAGGTTAACTGTTCTCTCTTCTGTCTAACTTCTTATACTAATTTGATTTATAACGCAATCAAGCAAACCAGTATGATAAATTAGAGCTCATTGGTATTTGACAAACCCATTAACATCTTTGGATGATGCAAACTTTTCCCGATCATTAAACACATTAATTTGGACTAAAAAAGGAACATTTATTATTTTGGCACTTCCCGTCTATTGTACATCAATATTTTTTTTCAAGGTTCAATCAAACTTTTGTTTCATCGATATAAAAAGACATTTTTCATACTAAGTGTCAGTGTGAGTCTTTGCTAGAGTTATTGCTTTAATTTTCAAATTTATACATTTGCTTCGCTTAACCGAAAGTCAGTAGTTTATTGCAAGATTTTCCACCTTTCCTTCTACAGTTAGCGACGTTAAATATTTGCTGTCTTGCTTCTCAGAGCGTATTATGTATCCATCAAACTACTATAAAGCGACTAAATGATAAGTGGGTCGATTGAATGATAAAAAATGTCGCCACGATAACAGGGCAAACCAGATCACGTATGGTGTTACGGGAAGCTCGCTGTTGACTAAATAGGAATCTTACTTCGCACTCTGTCACAGATAATAATAATAAACAAAATACATATAATCTCCTTTGTTTGGTAATACCTGATCTAGCTTTTCCATTTCGTCACAAGGTGGCACTGATGTTTGCTGCGACAGAGTTAACCCACTTATCCTTTACTCCCTTTGGATTATTATTTAAAATTCTCCACGAGTACAAAAAATTCTAACTGAAACTAGTCTACATTTTTAATAACTAATACAATACTGATCCCCTCTTGTGCCATAGCCGGAGAAAGCTTCGCTTTACAGGATTTTTAAACATGGAAATAGTTAACTGAAGAGTTAATGAAAGATTAAAATGTATACTAGATATGTTTTAACTAAAATGAAGATATATAATTGATGACTTTCCCTGAAGAGAAATATCACCTATGATTTTCTTATTATGATATTCAAATATGTAGAAAGTCTACATTAAGATATAGCTTTATTGGGATATGTATTATGCATTATAAACCTGTCAACTTCAATACTCACTGTCACTTGTAAGAAATCTTTTTTTCTCGCATACATCTATACACACATGCACACGCTTCTGAGTTTCTACAGAATTACGAGAAAAGACTTTCAGGCCGACTTTTCATGTACGCGTAAACCACGTGCTGTGTTGCTCTTTCTATGAGTAGCCAATAGATATACTTTAAGACGAGTTTTAATTGGCTACTCAGCCAAATCACAATCAAGGCACCCGGCTAACGCGTGCATGAATAGCCGGCCTTATTGTTCTAGGGAACTGGTTTCAAAAAACGAGAGAGTACAAGAAGGTTAAATTCCAGATTTCTTTTATTTCGTTCTCTTTTTTTTCTGTTCTCTCACACGAAGATGAAGTCAGCGCCTTTCTTGCATGGGCACACATCGGAGGAAGTGAGCCTGATCCATTTTCCGTGGCAGTGAGGTGCTGATAAGGCTCCCCAGCGAGTCGATCTGTCTTCGACGCCATGTCCTGGGCACCTGTATCCTAATGCCTTCCTCTGAGCTTGGTGTTCACACATCACGCACACTTTGTCACCTACAAGAGAAATGAGACAAGGGAATGTATTACTAATTAGGCGATAATTACAATATAATTTAACAAGGTGTAATTAAAAATATAGCAAATAAATATCTAAGCGAAAACATTAAATTAACAAAAAAAAAAAAAGGACAACAGTGAATTCTGAGAAGACGAGTAAAAGGATTTGAGAAACATTAATACTGTTCTACTAACCTAATTTATATTACGTTAATTTTCTTTTCTAAATCATAGTTGAACGATATTAAAGAGTGAAAAGTATGTGACTGGACCGGAGATCGAACCCGGTCCAGTCACATACTTTTCACTCTTTAATATCAATTGTATTTGTACCTACAGAGGCTTGATGTACAGAAGAAATCGGAAGTTGCCTCCATTTCAACTTTGGAAAGCATATTTAACGGTTTATATGATTAATAGTTTATAATACAATGGAAAGCCACGGAGGTCCGAGTCTTGATGTTGGCTTTCTGACTAAATTCTTCCAAGGTTTTTCCGTTTCACAAGCAAATCCCGACTACAAACCGATTTTGTTACATCAGGGCCTGTTTCTCAAAAGCGACAAGACTAGTTTCTCAAAAGTTACAAGTTACAAATAATTAGTGACAAGTTGAACTTCGACACGTCATTTTTAGTGTGTTGACATGTGTTCTGCTTTCTCGCAACAGAATATGACAAAATGAGGCAGAATCTGACAGGTATTCGTACACTCCAGTCGCCGCAGTAAGAATCCCGCGCGCGCGCCATCTCGTAGCGTTCTTACATAACACAATTGCAGTGTAAATACAACTTCCAAATCACCGTTTGCAAGGTCGCCCCTGGTGGCCTAGTGGTGCCGGTCCGGGTGGTCGTGCTGGATAGTGCGCTTGTCTGACGACTCAAGAATTGCGGGTTCGAATCCCGCTTCGGGCATGGATGTGATTTTAAATGTGTTGTCCGTAGGTAGGATAAGTAAGATAAACGCGTAATAAAGGTCAAAATGGTATAAATAAATGTCATGTAACAGGAAATTAAATAAATGAGATTGAAAAAAAAGGGTTAAGACGTCGATTTGTTGAGTGAAAGAACTCGGGTTCGAACCCCGACGGGAGCAAGATTTTTTTTTCAAAATACATTTATATCTATTAATATTTATTAATAATAATTGCTTTCTTGCATTTTTCGTAGATTATCTTAGATTAGTGACCATACGTAAGCGGATCTTACGTAAGGTCATATTCGGTTATGTATCTTTACACTTTCGTTTCTTCCTTTCAACATACATTTCTAACTGTTCACATCAATTATTAACAGTTGCTCTCTTGCATTTTTAGTGACCATGGGTTAGCGGAAGTTAGGTATGGCCAGGTTCGGTCATGTATCTTTACATTTTCCATTTCCAACTTCCGGGATCTTACTGCGGCGACGGGCACGTGTATTCGTAGTTTAGTCGAGGACTGACAAGTTGGATGGATTGCTAGGGTAAACGCCTATGAAACTGGCACTACGCAGTTATTGCCACTCCCAAGACATTTTTTTGTTTAAATTAAGCTCAAAAATAATTTGGCGAAACTGATACTGTTCCGGACACGTTGCTAAGTTATTCTTTGATAACTTCTGCACACGATCTGCATTTTCAAGTTTCAAAACGACAGCGGTCTAAAAGTGCCAATAACTGTACGTTTACCCTATGAGAAAAACAAGGCCTATAATGTGATACAGTGACTATGAAGTTTCAGAAAACAAACTGGAAGAGACATGTGAGGCGTAGAGTATTCATAGAAAGAATAAATTACAACAATATTCACAACACAGTTGAATACATTTCGTAGTTAATTCAAGCAGATAATGATCCAAATAAGATATCCAAATAAGGAGTCTGAGCAGGAGGTTTTAAATTGTGCGTGTAGCTATATAATAATTCAGGGTTATTATACTTTCAGTTTAGGTTATTTCAGATTTGTCCCGTATTTTTTGCCGAGTGTCCCGTAATTCATTCGTCAAAAAAGGACAACCCTAACACTCTAAAAGTAACGACTTAAAGGTGCCCGATACCCCTGAAAAGTATCTTTATACTCGACATGGTTTCCTCGACGAACACAAATCTAAAATAAAAATAGTGGTACAAAAGACGTCCATCTAGAAGTAACGTAATTTCTATCAGTGTTGCCAGCACATATCACAATTCACAACAGTTACGACTTAGGGCTCATTTTCAAGCTCGCTTGCGATTAGGATCAGTAGTCAATTGAAACACGTAGTGTTTCGTGGTGTAGTTTTATTACGTGTTGTAACACGTGTTTCAATTGGCACCCAAATCACAAGCAACGGAAGCAGAAAATGAGTCCTGACATCTAGATTTTTTGGATGTTTTTTTTTTTTTAGGATCCTTCTCTCAATGACTGGAGTGATTTGCTCAGGAAGTATCGTACAAAGTATCGGTTGTTCCGATACTTGATACCAAAGTACGTATATAGAGAAACTTAGAAAGTAGCGCAATCTCGGCTCCACGAAGCTAGAATGTGGGGTCGTGGGCGGAGCCTTCTGTGACGTCAGCCAGAGTACAGCCAACACGGTTGAAACTGAAGCGCGCGTAGTAAATTCTGTACAAACTACAAAGATCGCTTTGGTTCTTCAATTCCACTTTGCACTATTTCCATGAGGAAGAGAAAGATTTTTTAATCTCGTATGTTGTACTGGGGATTACTATGTTTAGATACAGTATACTAGTTAAACTAAAATTATTTTAATTGTAATTTTCTATGAAATTTATCTCAGAATATTCTACCAGGGTGAGTCATATCTTCATAGCGTTGGGTGGCCCCGCCCACTCGATGCCGGAAAACCATGTGCAACGTGTAGAACAGGTGAAGGTGGTGGTGGCAGAAATCGTGTCACATGTCTGTCTGATCACAGCGCTAACGGTGTGTGGGAGGAACTACGCGTTAAATACACAGTTGGCAGGACAATGGCTGAGGAGAAACTTGTGTGTCATGTGCTTCTGCGCCATTACTGGAAAAAGGGGCTGAATGCAACAGCAGCAGCCAAGGAAATTTGTGCCGTAGAAGGCGAAGGTAGCCACCCGTCCACATCTAGAAAGTGGTTTCAACGTTTTCGGTCTGCTCGATGACAAGCCCAAGAGTGGACGCTCTGTGACGACGAATATCGATGCCCTTCTGAACGCTGTTGAAGGAAACCCAGGAACCAGTACCCGTCAGCTGGCAGATATCACAAACCATGGTCGTTCTTTCACTTCGTCTAATTGTGTTTCGCTCCAGGCAACCGACTATGGTGTCCCATGATTTGACTCCCGCTCAAGCTCAACAACGTGTGACCCTGTGTGAAGAACTGCATCGAAACCCAACTGACGACAGGTTTTGGCGGCGGATCATCACGAATTATGAAAAGTGGATTTTTCTTCGTTATCCTGACACCGGGGAACAATGGCTTCGACCAGGTACCGAGGCGCAGCCAGTGGTTGAAAGAGGGAGGCTTAAAGAGAAGATACTGCTGTGTGTGTGTGTGTGGTGGAATTTCGAAGGTCCGGTGCACTGGGAGCTCGTTCAACATGGTCGTTCCGTAGATGGGACATTGTATGCTGAACAGCTGCAACGGGTATACGACATTGTGCGCCGTCGTTATCCAGCACTGGTGAACCGAAAGCGACTGCTCCTCCAATTTGACAACGCTCCATACCACTGGACAAGAAGAGTCCGCTAGCACATTGCGGACATGGATGGCGTGGACATTTTAGCACACACACCCCTACAGTCCCGACCTTGCGCCATCTGATTTTCATCTGTTTCGTTCCATGGCACACTTCCTGCGGGGCAGACAATTCCATTCCGTGGATGATGTGACAACTGGCATTACTGAGTTCTTTGCTTCAAAGCCTGCAGCCTGGTATCGTCAGGGGCTTGTGTCACTGGTGGAACGTTAGAGAAGGACCATACAGTGTGATGGGATGTACTTCGCCGAATAGGCTTCTGTGGTACAGGGGAAGGCGGGTGCTGCATATTATCCATGAAAACGCTACGAACATATGACTCACCCTGGTAATAGGTAGGTGGCTGTCGTTTTATACATTTTTGTTATGATTTGGCTTCTAGTTTTTTTAAGACCTTGGATAAGATTTTATAAATCAGTAATCATTAACCATTTAATTTGAGAGCTGCATAAGCAATGGAAAATAGGATATATGGCAGACTTTTTTTTTGTTTGTTTGTTTCTTTCTTTCAGTTTGGAAGAAAGTAGACTTTTGTTTTGTGTTTCGGTCATTAAAAATATGTTTTTGACGTTTAAATGTACATAAATATGCAGTGTCACACTATTGTTTAACTCTTTCATCAAATAATGATGTGCGTACTGCATTTTTCTTGCTTTTGTCTTAAAACTTCAGTGTAAGAAAATCACTATTGCACCGTTAAATATTTAATCAAGAAGAAACGGATGATTGAAGTTGTCGAGAGCTTTTACGGACCAGCTTTAACATATGTTGAAGAAGCGGTAATTTTTCTGAATCGGACATTATAATATGTACTTAACAGATTGCTAAATTATTATCTGCGTTGGTAAAACGGGCGGTTTGTATTTTAAGATCTTTGGTTAAAACAAGGAATGTATTTTTTGAAGTCACATAAATCGAGCTAACGATAACTGTGTAAGTGTGTTTGTTTTTCGAGCAGGAAATTTGAAACATGAAGTGATCAAATTACAATTTCCAAATATAAATAATTGCAATATCTTCCAAGAAACAATTGATTGTTCGAAGCAAGGCCTATATTATCTATCCGGCTACTTAGTATAGAATGTCGTACTACGGACCCATCATTAGGAATTTGAACCAATCAACAACCTCCAGTTGCATGTAAAGATAATTATTGTAGTTATATGGTATCACGTGGTGGTCTTTATAAACCTGTGGTGACCATACGTCCCGAATTTTAGGGTTATGTCTCGGGAAAAATATAAAAACTCCCGAATTTCATAAAAGCGTAGATATAATTTCATTTGATAGGGATATTTGAAGTAAATTTTGCGTTTATTCTACTGTAGTGCTCTGAGCAGAGCTGAAACCTGGTCACACTTTGTGACCTGGCTTAAGACGGACATAGGTGACCCAGCTTGACTCTAACATAGGTGACCGGGTCGAAACCTGACCCGGTCTTGACGAAATGAACAGAATTATTTTGTGATCCTGAACGCGATGATCGAATACCGAATAACGTCTCAGACCACACGACTACCTTAGTAGGCTGTTCTTTGCTCACTTTGGGGGTTATTTTTGTTCATTCCGCGGATGTGAGACTATTTCCATATCTTATTACTAGAGACAGTAGAATTTCGAGAATAAAGGCATTTAAATTTCGTGAGTGAATGAATCCCTTGTGATTATGTAGTTCATATTTTCCCCGCTAGATGGCAAACAACGTTCGAAAATTTTCAACCAGCCATCTATGCAGGATTCAGTATACTACATTCTAACATTCTCCGTGTTACACGAGTCCGATAGAGTTTTCAAGATGAAATATGCATATTTTTCGATTGCTACGCGAGCAGAATTTATGTATTATTTTCGCAAATGAATTAATAAAAATGGTAAAATATTTTGAACAGAGCTCAGAATTCGTGCGTGGGGGCAAAATGTCTAAATTTCGCGAGTATTTCATGAGTTAAAAAACACATTTTCACAAAATGCTAACAACCATCTATCTACTCAATGCGATTTCTTGAGTGCTTAAATTTTTCGCGAATTCGCGAGTCGCGAAATTCTAGCGTCCCTACTTATTAGTATTGTTAGGAACTTCTCCGCGTCGAATGTTTCGTGCTGTGGTGGTAAAACTGCTGTCTCGGTCACCTCTTAAAAGCAACTTTTAAAACGCAGCAGGAAGGAAAGAACAAAAGCTCTGTCGAGCCTTCCACGTCAACGAGTCGAAATCCGGTCACCGGCCCCCAAGCAAATATCCAGTGACCGAGAGATCCCGTCCAAAATTTGACCCGTTTCAGCTGTGCTTTGTTCCCGGATTTCGGGAATGCCGATAATTCGGAATTCTGGAAAGTCAAGAGGTCTGGATTCCGGAGTGACGTCCTCAACCGTCAGCATCAAATACGGAAGACCACGATTCACGTGAACTAGCGACCATCGATTTATAAATTTCCCGCCAGTCAGATGCTTTCAGAACAACTGAGGAAACGCTGCTGGATAGGTCCAGAACTCCCGACATTTGAAAAGTATGAGTTCAGGAGCGTTGAATTTCCGGAGTGTCATAATTCCGGAATCCGAAGAATTCTGAATTCCAACATTGACTTGGGACTTCAAAAAGTACAA
>JAGDQP010010925.1:27877-54363 GCA_022664845.1 Lepisma saccharinum
GAGATTTGAAAAGTATGAGTTCAGGAGCGTTGAATTTCCGGAGTGTTATAATTCCGGAATCCGAGAGATTGATTGGGGACTTCCCAAAGTACAATAAAATGTCTTCCAATGTAAATCTGTTAATTTAAATTTATCATATAAAATATATAGTTTTTCTAATATTATTATCAAACATCCGGTATTATAGAGAAGTCGGACCGGTACCAGGTAAAAGAACGCTGTTATGGACTTCAAGATACATCTTTTTTTACCTATATCCTTGTAAGGGAACGAAATTCACATATTTTGTTAGTTTTAACAATCACAATTTTGGGTGTCCGCAATGGACCCACCCACCCACCCCCTTGGTGTTTGCTGGTACAGATTTAGAATTGGTATTCAACTGAATATATTAGATTTCTCTGGAAACAAATCGAAGCTTTAATTTAGATAAATTGTTGAAATAATGCAAAAATAGAGCATATTCCATCGAGGGGGCGCGAGTCCCTTCTGTCTCCTGTCTTGATCCGCCACTGAAAGGGAACTTAAAATACATATTTGGGTCCTATGTCTTTCCAAGGTATTCACTTACAGTCCCGTCAGATCTGTTTACTTATAAGGCTAATTATAATAATCATAGAAGTGGGGGCCGGACCCACCTCCCCCTCTTGGTGTTTATTGGTGCAGATTTAGCCCATTGGTATGCGACTGTTAAATTTTATTCTAGATTATCCTTTTTATGTTATTTCAAAAATAAGTTCATATTTTCCTCTGCATTATGTATGCAAAGTTTTCATCTACCTTTATTATCTTTAGAAATGTATTGCATGAAATACTTCTACATATGTATAAACGCTACATTAAAAACATATAAAATTTGGGAAATCGTCTCGTGTTTTCTGCGTTATATTTCACGTTTATACTTATCTTTTTATCGTTGCTGAGTTTTGCAAGTACTTCTACCAAGAAGTCACTTGATTCTGTTTGTTTCAATTTTAACTTGTGATTATATATCAACAGATATTTTCTAAAGAAAGGGAGGCCAAACATCTATATTAAAGGAACTAATAGGACCAAATATGCAGTACATAGGTTCGAAAATATACAAACATAAACCGTCAACTCATAAAAAAAATATATAGTATTTGGCGTAAACATGCAAACAACGCCGAACTATCGGTAGAGAGCCGTACTCTACGGATCCGCGTACCCTTGAATACGTCACAAGCCTCAGAGCCGAGAAGCGACGAAAATATCCGAACGGTGACTGCTACCCCCTGCTTCCAACATCATTTTTTTTTTTTTTTTTTTGTATCGCGTTAATGTCCATGTCTGTATTTATAGCGACTGACAACAGAGTTCAACGATATATGTTTCAGCACAGCAGGAATAACATGTAAGAAAAGGAGTCGATGCCACTGGAATGAAAATTATCGTGTTTCTTAACAAAAACCGATAACATTTCTTTCAGTCATTCAATGCTTTTGTAGGTTAATATGGTGATACTGTTCGTTTTATTTTTATTTTGATACACTCATTAGAGCGAACGAAATGTGAGCAGTATTATCTCAAGTTTTAGGAATATGTCCTCTATTATTATGTAAAAGAAGGTAGTCGACTATGTGTCAAATTAACAGATATTTGAAGTAGAATAAGTTAATAAAGTCAAAGAATTAAGATAGGAAATGTGTATATTTGAATGTTACTTTTAATTATTATAAATATCATTTATATTGTAGAACACTGTTGAGGAAAGTACCGAGTATCGAAGGTATCAAGAAATTTTGGTATCGACCTATCTCTAGTATTAATACATTAAAACTTAAGGTCACGGGTTCAAATCCTGCCGGGGTCAATTGAACGGAGTGGTTAGGAGCCCGCTTTAACAAAAAGTGTATGTCCTGTCCTAAGAAGCTCACAGCTAGTTTAGGAAGTTAATAACAATTCACTCACTCACATTAAAACTTGAAAGTTATTGAAATCCTAAATTTGGGGAAAATATTAGTGGTACTTGCAATTAGAGTCTGATCTTAAAATTGTTTTAGCACTGTAACAACCATAGAGAAACGACAAGTTTCCATTTTATCTAAATGAGTATTGAGAGATATTGTATTTAGTTACAAACTCTATCAATTAGCAACAATGATTATGGACCTCTACCCTCGAAACTAGTTCCTCCTGCATACCACTATCGTTATGCGTGTTGCATATATTCCAGTAAGTTTCTCAAAATTAGTTGCATGAAGCTTTTGCGGAAACCAAGGATTAATTACAAACCTTTTAGTTACGGGGAGCGTATTTTTATTTCATTAACTTTCATTCTCGCTTTTATTTGCAGCAACAGAATCTTTCCCTCTACAGATCAGTGGCGGATCCAGTATTTTTCTAAGAAGGGGCACAGGTGAAATAGACGAAGAATATTTTCGATATCTTACCGCTAAGTGATTTTTTTAAAAAAACTATATTATTTTTTTATATTTCCTCTCGTATTGGCTAAGTATTATCATGGAATATGACACGAATATCCCCAAAAATGTATATTGCTAGGTAAATTAGATTTATCTGGAAACAAACCGAAGTTTTTTTTTTTCCTTATATAAATTGTTGAAATAATGCTACAAAATAAATTATTTATCTTGAGGGAACGACCCCATGATCCCTTTCTCGATCCACCACTGCTACAGGTTTTACATACTCTTTCAATGAGTGTTGATTGGGGGATAACGTATAGTGAACGTAAGTGCTAATAATAACTGGGCTTGAAAGGGAACCAACTACTGTTAACAGAGTGTAAACAATTTTTCATTTTTCATAAATAGAAAAAAAATACACGTTTAGCATTTTTATTGTTTGACTGTAAAATTAATTTCCGGAAATATCTAAGAGTTTACTGTTAGTCGTGAAAAGAAAAATAAGGCTGTTTAAGTTTCAAAATAACAGTGGTCTAGAAGTGCCAATAATTAGTAGGTATATCCTACCACTAATTTTTACTCTTGATCAGAAAGAGTTTTAAAACAGTTTTCCTAAACGCAAAACTCTAAATTCTTATCCTCTTTGTAATTGTTTTAAAGCAAAAGTTTTAAAAGGATTATTTTTTTTATTAATTTCAGTTATCTTCGTTCAACTGTTTCCAAGAGTTACTGCAACTTTAAATAAAATGTGCGATTACTTTAATAGCTTTTGTTTTTGTAGAAAGATAGAAACCACAGACTCATGTTTTCCGTACCACCTACGTTTTCTTCTTCTTCTTCTTTAACATTTCTTTAGTGTTTGGATTTGCTCTGAAGATTAAAAAGTGGAAAATTTGTTCACTGTTAAGACTTACCGTCTCGTAGGGAAGAAAATGCCGCTTCTTTTCTGCACGCTTTGGAAGCCTTCAAAACTTCAAATTCCACGCAGTATCTGCAAAGAAAAGGAGAAAAAACGATATATTAGTAAGGCAAGCTTTAAACATTTTTAAAATAACATCAGAGATATGCAAAATGTTATATTAGATTCCGGAAACAGGGGGGGGGGGGGGAAAAAACAAAAGATCTAACTTAAGGTAGAGATAAATATGGAGTAATGATAAGCCACTGAGCTCTAAGAAGCGATACTAGAGTGACTACGTAGTGTCGAAAGATAGACGCCAGAGGAAATATTTAAACTCGATTGTCCACTTCCACCAATATGGACCAAATTTTCAGTTCTAGCTCAGTTTTATACGCTTCTTATCGCTGTGTGGTCCGTTGTTTGATTTAAGTCTTCATTCCTGGGTTATTCATATAATAGTATACCGTGCTCTGAATATAACAGAAAATACTGCAAATAATATTTACGTTTTTGTCAGAAATGACATATAAATAAAAAAAACGGGCCACACAGCGATAAGGAGCGTAAGAAACTGAGTTAGAACCAAAAATTTTGTCCATATTGGTTTAGACTGGAAATGGACAAACGAAATTAAGTGTTCTCTCCGCTCCCTGGCTTCATGTATTCATGAAATTTTCAACGGCTGCAGTCAGTCCAGTATCGCTTTAAGATAGAGGTCAATGCAATAAGCGAAAAGGTCTTGATAGGAAACAGATCTACAACTGGGTGAAAACCACGAGGGGTGGATTTTTCAATCTTTTACTCGGCTTTTGTCTTCATAACATGTAATTATAAAATGGTTACCGTGCTGTACGTTTGAGAAGCAGCGGGCAGTGATGCGTTTCTTTGTGAACCAACTATCTTCTTGCCAAGAGTCTTTCATAACGAAATGTTTTTCTGTGTATGCAGAGTCAATGTTTGAACCACTTCAAAGTTCACGTTGGTGGTACACGTTTCGCAGATGATACAATGAAACGGAAGGTCCGTACGGGACTACGACAGCAAGTATTGTGGAACTCGTATATTCTTGGGATGAGTGTTTAAATCTACGTACTGGTGATATTAGGAAAAATAAAAATGGTTGACACGTACATATTTCGTGCATTTTTAATTCTATAGTAATTTGTAACCCATTTACTGACTTTTCAACTCATAATTCATTTTCATTATTATCAACACTATTTTTTATTGTATTCAATCAAAATAATTCTCAATTCTTAAATGTGTTCAGTCAAAATTATTCTAATTACTGGTATTAAAGAAGTTGAAACAAAACAATATCGACATTACTTATAACTAAACAACTGTCTAGATAAAACTCATGTGAATTTGAAATTGTGCGACGTGAATCTGCATAATTATTGAGATATCTGAGATAATTATTTTTGTATGAACATTATTTGAACCTGATAAGTTATGAATTTCGTTAGATTTTTTTTTCAATAGTGTTGTTTCTGTATGGTCACGGAAGAAATAAAAAGTCACTTAGCATCGGGCAACGCATGTTTCTACTCAGTCGAGAAACTCCTAACCTCGCGATTAATATCAAGAAAGTTGAAATTGAAAATATACAGAATGGTTATTCTGCCGGTAATACTTTACGGTTGCGAAAGTTGAAGTACGACTCTAGAAGATGAACACAAATTACGAGTGTTTGAAAATAAGGTCTTGAGAAAGATATAAGGAGCGAAACGGAACGAGATGACTGGAGAATAGAGGGGAACTGCATAATGAAGAACTTCACAGACTATACGACTCAACCGATGTTGTAAGAATAATCAAATCCTGACGACTAAGGTGGGCAGGCCATGTAGTTCGGATGGGGGAGAAAAGAAGATTGATTCCATCGTGGTTGGTAAGCCGGAGGGAAAGAGATCGTTAGGAAGACCGAGACGACGTTGGGAGGACAATACTAGAAGAGATCTTTGAGAAGTAGGTGTTCGTGATGAAAACTGGCTTAATCTTGCTCAAGATAGAATCCTATGGCGAACATTTGTTACTACGGCGATGAACTTGCGACTTCAGTAAGCCACAGAGTAAGTAACTAAGTTGTTTCTGTATTCTTCCGGTAATGCATCCTAAACAGATCACTTATAAAACGTTCAGCATGATTTTTTCTTAAAAGCGAAAAAGACAGAAAACATCACTCGGTTGGAAACCTCCACGCAACTGATCTAAGCTTTTAGTCTGTTAGGGAGAGGTGTTGGCAACACTGATGTCTAGACAGTAATGAACCAAATAAACATAATTATGAATATATGTATTCACCAAAGAATGTTTGATTGTTTTTTGTCGTTTCCGCAAAACGGATGTGAGTCGTTAATAGTGAAAACCAGTTCGAATATCATTATCGATATCAAAGACATTATGTAAAGGTTATTTGCGCGTCACAGAACATAGGTCACGTCACGAAGCGTTTCACTGCAGTAATTTCAAACTATCTGGATGATACACTCAGCACAAACACTAAATAGGGGGGGGGGGGGATAGCTATCGAGTTCTGTTTGTGACGGAAACTTTTCCAAATTACGATCTCCTTAAAATTAATGATAACGCAGCCCTTCTGCTTTACCTACCCCAGTAGCACTTATGTTGATTAAACGTTGATAAAACCGTTTAATGTCCACCATTTCAACGGTTGATTCAACAACAAAAAATAAACGTTGAATCTATTTATCAAAAAGCGTTTATTCAACAACAAAAAAAAAACGTTTAATCAACGTGTGTGCTACTGGGGTACATGTACCGAAAAAAATGACACAATAAAAATAATAGAAAGAGCAAGAGGAGTAGATTGCATATTAAACTGAAAGTATGGTTAAGGGGAAAAGAAGAAGACGAAGATGACGAATCCAACTCCTTGACAATACTGAGGAAGATAAATCGTATGTGGAGGTAACAAAGATGTAAAATTGCGATCTATGGAGTATACTCAGCTTGCCTTAAAGGACTTGCCGCTTTCGGCATATCAATTATTATAATTATTATTATTAACTCACATAAAAATTATTGGTAACTACAAAAATGATCATGATGGTTGTTGTTCTGCTCGGAGGTAAGTTTATGAACCGCATATCGTAGGGTAAGAATAACCGATGGTGGTTTGCCAAACTTTAGCAGCGAGTTTCCTGTTTGGATGCAGTGGTGGCCTTAGGCACGGGCGAACCGCACAACCACCCAGGGCCCCGTGCACAGAGAGGCCCCGCGCTGCCGACAATTAATTAGTAGTCATCTAAAATACGGTAGCTGTAGTTCATGAAAGTTCATATAGCCTTCAAATTAATGACCAATGTTAGTGTTTGTTTACTGTGTTTTGTTTATTTGTAAATAGTAATTTGTTGATCATATCACAGTAGGTTGATTATAGTCGATTAAGTAGATGCCACGGTTTAGGAGCTTTCCGAGGTTTTACATTTGTGTGTGGAAATACGTGCATAGTAAAAAAAGACAGGCTCTATAAAATCTACCCGAACAGTTATACTGCACTGAGAAAACGCAACCATTCACTCTCGAAAGATCACTAATGAAAATCATGATGTCGTTTTTTTTAACTCGCATTACAACACAAAAAAAAAAAAACAGTGCATTCCATGCTACCTTAAACTAACGCAGTGTTTTTCAAAATTTTTATATCCATGGACTGGCAAACTACACGGAAAAGCTTTCACGGACCGGGAAGATACCACTAGGTTAGACGTTTATCTAACGTTCAAAGGATGCCAGCACCTTTTCAGATTCTAGTTGTTGTGGAAAAAACAAATTTAAACTTAAATCTCTATTTTTTGGACGGTCGAAATCTGCAAAATGAGTGCTAAATCACAGTGGCCGAGGACCGGTACAGAAATTTCGCGCACCGACCGACGGTTGAAAACCACGACTCTAACGTATTCAGGTAATTTGAGGAAAACTAAATCGATTTTACATAGCGAATAGCAGTAGATGACATACTTATACTGACCCGCCACACAAGAGAGTTAAGTGGGTTGCCTATGCACACAGGCGTTATGATGCGCTTAATTTGAAATCAGATTCATTTTATCACGTTGAAATATAACTTTATTTATTTATTTATTTTTCAAACGAGAAGGCCTATTCCACCAGCCGTTGGGGCAGGCTCAGGACATTTCGGTCTCTAACGCCAGCGGTTTATTTTATATTATTATTTACTGAGGTATATAGTCAAAAGCTAACAAAAACGATTTTCTTTTAAATTAGAATAGCAAGAATTAGACTAAATTTATAATGAGATTTGGTTGAATTTTGTTACAAAAAATTATATTCTTACTTTAAAAAAAGTAGCAAAACAAAACAGGACAGTGCTCTTATTTTTAGCTCATTTAGGGCCATATTTATGAATAAGCCCCCAGAGTGGGTGCCTCCCAGGGGCATTGAAATTATATATTCCTGGGAGTGATTCAAAAATATGGCCCTTAATCTCCTGAAATAAGCTTCGACGAAAGTCTCAATCAACAAAGGAATTTAATGACAAACCTCTTCTTTAGGAAGAAAACACTCTACCCTCTCTCCAATTTATTTAAGAATATAGTTCTCTCTCTCTCTCTCTCCACGTAAATTCTCGGGACGGGCGTAAGCCATACTGCTGTTACCGCCCATAAAATTCATTTTATCTTTGTTATCCATGTAAATTCTGATTACCGAGACATGGCTCATTTAAATTGTGAGGATAAATTACCATGATAGTTAAGGACAGTTTTTCCTAATCCTAGACATTCTGGTATTGAGGAAATAATCAACTTATTTTTGATAATTGTGTGGGCTTTGCCATCCCCATAGCTACTATCTCCATTCCTTCTTTATTTTTTCATGTTTCTTTAAATGATCATTCATAAATTCCAACAAGAACTTTGTCACAGAGAACCATGTTGGCAACAAGGTTGATTTAAGGTTTGATAATTCGCCTTTTCCAACATTTATTCAACTAAACTTGCTTAAATCAAATTTTTCACGTGAAGCAAATGTCAGAAAAGGCGACGATTCGATGATTTTGTCAACGATAAATAGCCGACCGGGTAGTCGTGCGGTCTAAGGCGTTAGGATAATCATGACGGGCCGAAGTAAACAGTTACTAGACTGGCCCATATAAAATACAGTTTTTTATCAACGATAAATAAACCTTTGTACTACTAGGAATAGCTCAGTGTCTCAGTGTTCAGTGTACTTCGAAAATACTCCTGTGGAACATCCGATACCATGAAGAAATGCAAATTTGTTAAATGGTTTAGGATGCAGCAAAAATAATTCTGTTTCTTATACTTAACATGCAAAGTGATGGTTTTATAGACAATACCAAAATGCCCAAGTAACGTAGTGAAATCTTGAGGTGGTTACAGAGAGATTTCTTAAAATAAAGAAAGCTAACCACAACGTACAGAACCTGCCAGTTTCATTCACCAGGTTATAAAACGACCGCACAAATCAAGGCCGATAAATTCAAATCTCAAATCAGTTTTTCTCGTAACTGCTTTCATTGAGGTTAAAGCGTCAGTTCTTACAGTAGAGAATGATAAGGAAGTGAAAGAGTCTTTCCTTTATTTTATGTAAGTTACAGTCTGTTCTATGCGATGAACACACAAATATGATTTAGCTCCATGGAAATTCTGAGGAACGACCCTCGGCACGCAGAATTTCTTTAAAAGAGATGGGAAAAGCAACACGGAACAATTACGTCGGGATTACTGATTAACAGGACTCGGAATTTGCATTACTCCCCAGTGCCGATCCGAACTTCGTGACGTAGCCACTGCATCAGAAAATGGATGCTGATGTTTTCTTCCAGGGTAAGTAATACTTTTGTGCTGTGTCTGTTAGCATTAAAAGTAATTATTAAGTGTATTCTAATGAATTTTCTTTAATAATTCATCAACATTAAATTGAAAAGATATTGAATGAATCGAAACATGCGTAGAATGAAAGTGAAAAGAAAAGAATTGTTTCAATCCTTTCACATTCATTGCTGTACATCAACAATGGATAGCACATTATTGATTCACAATTTTTATTTAGGTATTTAAATGGAACAACAATGTTGATCATACATCTTGAGTTGTCAGTGAGAGTATTACTTCCGGCCTTCTTGATGGTCTGCCTCCACGGTAGATCACCATGACAGGCCAGGGGGTACTTCACCTACGATTTAAGATGTATTCTCGCGGTGCGGGAGTACGGGCGCAGTAAAAAGCACCGATCTTTAAATATAACTCCCCAGAAACGCTATCTTTGACATTGAATCTCCCACACTAGGTCGCTGACATTGCATCGAGGGCAACGGCGGGAAGGGAGTCGTCGCCTTGGAACCAAACCCACCGGAAGAAATCTCAAAGGAATTAGATTTTTTATCCCGATGCAGTGAGACCTTAGGCGATGAGGGCCTATCAATGTACTGTGTGGTCCATTCGAATGGTTTCTTGGTTCAGAACCATTGAAACTCTTACGCTGAACGGACTACAGTGAAGGCATTTACTAGGCCCGTCAAAACTCCAGTAGATGCTCTTGAAAATCACACTATTTGTGGGAGAATCCATTAATTATCTTTAGCAAGCTTTGCAAATACAGGGGGGAATTATTATTTCTCTTTGTTTCCTACTACGATTCAACGTGACTTTTCATGTTTACCTGTTCATTTGATTTTTCAAGTTTAACCCTGTCGCCTTTAAATCTTCTTTACACGCTCTCTTACGGCGTTGTCTTGGATTCCTCTGTTTCCAATGACATATTTCTGCTTCCAATATGTGTTGTTCTTGCCTCGGAAGTGTTTCTAGCCTTTTACACCATTCTTACGTCCGCTGCTAGTTCTTATTCTACAGCGAGTGCCAAAAGTAATGAACACATTTTAATAAGTAATTTAGCTTGGAAACTTGATCTTTGCAGATTTATTTGTGGGGTAAATAGAACAGATACCTACCCCAAGCATCCTTACTTTTACTAGTTGAAGACACTGCACGTCGTGTTTTTCTTAAGTGTATCTTGTGAGAGTTAGTGATTATCCCTTGAAATGTTCTTTCGAGTTTCAATTGTCCACGATATATTCTTGCATACGTTTTCTTTGAGAAATCACTAAAAGGGGAAAAGAACCAGTGAATACGAGACTGGGGAATCTCGGAATCTAGGCTATGTTTCCAATCCGAAAAAACACTGTCACTGCTCCAACAACAACAGTTTTATCACGGTGTTTCCTCAGTCACACCTAACTAACTAACTAACTCTATGGCTTATGGAACTCGCAAGTTCATCGCCGCAGTAACAAACGTTCGCCATTGGATTCTATCCTGGGCAGTATCAAGCCAGTTTTCATCACGAACACCTACTTCTCGAAGATCTCTTCTAATATTGTCCTCCCAACGACGTCTCGGTCTTCCCAATGGCCTCTTTCCATCGGGCCTTCCAACCAGGATAGCATATAATCTTCGTTTTTCTCCTCAGTCACACCAGGAAAAAAAATGTCGGGGTGATACCTACAAACTAGACCCTGGCCGACTACCATCGAACATGCTTCCGCCTACCCTATCCCAGCCTGAGCATGAGCATGACTACAGGTCAAACATACATTCCAACATCAAAGAAATGAAGTTTCCGACAAGACGGAGTTCTCAACGTCCATAAGATGCAATCTAAGGCAATGACAATCAACGTTGGCATATGATATGTCTATCTCCGGGCAAAACACTGTCATCAATGTATATGAATAAACTGTATAATGAACGTAAGGTATAAAAATCTCTTTGCACTTAAGGACAGCCACGTTGCCTGGTAAAAACATAGAAAAACGTGTTCTTTTCTCCCCTTTCAATACGCTTCAGTCTACCTACACAATGCAGTAGTTTCGTGTGGCGTCACGCAAGCGAAAATGGTTTCCTGAAACATCTAGTTTTATTTCACTAGTGCTGGTTCATGCCTCAAAAAGGACGATGCATACTATTTGGGGAGAGGTTATAAAATAAAACTACAACTGTCTTTGCAGTACCTATTGTCTATCTCTCGCGTGGGAACTGGAACAGACTCACCTACGGACGGAGAACGTACGTGCTCGTTCGTGTGTGTGTGTGTGTGTCTATCTGTGTCTTCTATGTCGCAACCACGTTGTTACAAGACCAAATTCCCTGTCTGTCTTTCTCTCTACTTCGTACGCGTTCCGGAAAGAAAAGAAAAAAGAATATACAGGTAAAAAAAAGGAGGAAGTCGCCACCCAGACGGGAAACGAAGTCGGGAATTTGACGTCCTTATATAATTGAACTTCCCATGAGACTCAACACACGGTTTTATTCTCTCTCTCTCTCTCTCTCTGGAAGAAAAGGACGAATCGTTCTTTGCCATCAACCCACCTCTATAAAAGTTGACTTACACGGAGACACCATGCTCTGTTTCTCATCGACTGAAGTGATTTTTTTTGTTGATGAACTGAATTTGAACTTTTATTTATGGCCTTAAGGCATCTTTGTCTCAGCCCGGGATAGAGTAGAGAATAACGAGGAAGGTAGCATCCACAGCCTTACTTAAGATGCCATCCCGGCATTCGTCTGATGTAACTGAGGGAACAAAATCCTGGAATTGAATACATTTATGGCCTTGAGGCATTCTTTGATTCAGGGGAGAAAATAAAACTGGAAAAACCTCACAATGGTCGGACGCGGGGTAGCAATCCGTGTGCCTACCCATTACCGATCCGAAGTCCACGCCGTTACAGCCTGTACCACAACAGCATTTGTATGGAGTATATAGCGTTGTATAAAGCCCAAACGTCAACTCTACGAAAGAATAACAAAAGCATTATTTCAAATGTGGATATGAAACGAACGAAAAAAAAAGGTCATTTGGAAACAGAATACTTAATTAGGAACTACTGAAGACAATAGTAGAGAGACAAGCAATATTCGAGAGAAAAAGAAACTGGTTCGAACATTGTTTTGCGCTCCTTGACCCTTCGAGGCGCATTACAACGGTTAAAATAAATAGCCAATCGTGTTTGCAGCAACAAACACTACAAGCGCGCTACGCCTGAATGCGTTTTGTCCTTAACGCAGATAATAACGTACTGAAGAGCAGTGCAGTAAGCAAACACTGTACATGAAAGTCGCACATTGTTATGACTATCGCAAAAAAAAGTTATTGCTGATCAACCATTATTGTCTGTACTGTAGTGTCATTAGTAAGCTAATTAATCATTTATCTTTCTGATGGCACATTGATTATTTTCCCCTGAAGGGATTTTTCTAATTCCCTTCTTTCTTCCTGTTTTCCCCCTTTTCTTTGGCTTTTGTAAACATCATTTTTTCTTTTTTTTTTTTCGTCGCTACAAAATCCCTAATTAGGGATTAAAACTTTTCGAAACTATACAATAGATGGCAGCAGGGGAGATTGCGAAACTTTAGCGTTTATCTTCATGAGTAAACGTGACTCTTTTTTTTAACTAATTAAATGTCACATTAATTTCCTGTTTGCTTTATTCCATCCCGCACTACGCCTCCAAAAACCCTCCAAATGCTAACACTAGTTTTGTTTCATCTTCAAAACCTTATTTCTACTTACAGCTTTTAATTGCAATTCATTTATAAGTGAGATATTAAAAATTGTTAGTTTTTCATTACGTTTTCAGATATTTAAAAGAAATTCAGAGAAGAACACCAATATAAAGTTCAGTATAATTTAAACTGTGCCAATAAAATAATGTTGAAACAACTATTAAATTACTCAAAATACTGTATAATGAAAACATGTTCTTTCCTTTTTTTTTTTAATAAAAAGGAATAAAAAACAAATAACTTTGATATTGAGCAGACTATAAACGAGAAAGGGATTCACAGCTCACACTGTAGAGATTGGCTAGACTGTTATTTTTCAATAACTGTTGTAACAGTAACTGTTCTTTTCAAATAACAGTTACAAATAACAGTTTAATGTATTTTTTTTTTAGAACTGGTTTCTATGGATTCGCAACTGTCAAGATACAGTATAAAAGCACCATTTTAGGTTAGCTTACCTGTAGTTAGTTATGTGTGGAGTAATAAATGTTGGATAAATATATAATAACATGTATAACTTTGTACACGTGCATTAATTAAGGTACTATTTCGGTATTCGCCTTGTGGAACTTAAGTAAGCCCTGGAACACCTCAGTCAAGATACTCGTTCCTGGGGTTCGAAACCACGTACTTACACAGGAAATTTGATATACACCAAGATAGATTATTATGTACCTGTTCTACCTACACGCATAATTGTAGACTTTTTTTGTGGACCCAGTAAAATTTCAAAAGCACCGGCCGCCCTAGTTTCTTCCTACCTATGACAAGAGAGAGAGGGGGGCGGGACAAAAACACACACTTGTGGAGACACATAGTAACTAAAGTGACATAGTAACAATCATGTGAACATGGAGCAGTAAGAACTAAGAGATTTATGAAATTTCTGTGGAAGGTAGAATACTATACACGTAGAAAATGTTAAAATTACAATTTAATTTATAAACTTCAATAAAAATTCATTACTTCTGCATGAAAGAAATAAAGCACATAAATCTCTTACTAATTTATGACATGAAACCGTGCAAAACCTCGGGGTACTTACTTATCCCTTTGCCTTGTCCCACCCTCTCAGTCGTCTTGTTATTTGCTTAGAACAATGCATTTTATTTAATTATAGCATCCCTAAAAGCATTGGACACTTACATTATGCTTGCAATCAGTTCGACACATCAAGAATGCAAGTTTACAAACAGCTTGACATGACCATTTGGAAGCCTCTTGAAACTTGAAATAAACTTAAAACGAAAGTGATAGTTGACGGTTTAAAAATTACAGCAAGTGTGTTCTGGTACACTTGCAGCAAGGAGACAAGTGTGAAATGTCAGGGTTGGTACGTTTGCACCAACTTTGCATCAAGTTAACAAGTATCATGTTTGCACTTCAAAGCTTGTAGAACGTTCACTTTAAATAAAAAAAAAAAAGCAACTCTGACATAACAAAGTGATAATCATGTCACGTGAATACTTGATGCAAACGTCTATGCTATTCCCTAATCTCACTAAACTGTGATGCAGACGATTACACATCTCATATTTCGTCTTCGCTCCGCTAGTGAATCCATTTTCAATCATTCCATCCTTTTATATGAAACGACACGTGGTGTTTCTAAGTTCATTTTTTTTAGGGCTGACAACACTTCAAGTGAGTTGAACGTCATAGCATACCACAGACCTCTCTCTTTTTGTATTGCAGTGTGTAACCAATCCCTCTCCCCCTACCATCCCTCCTCTTCTAGCTGTCAAGCCTATAACAATTCGCACTTCGTCTGTCTTACACCCTTTCCGAATTAAATGGTCCTCCGTTCCGTTCCGTTATGCTTTGTCCCGTTCACTTCCGTTATGCACACTTATCCGAATTAAATAAGTGTTTAAAATTTGAACCACAGATGTCACCCAAGTCTGGAAACAGCTGACAACCCTCCGCGCGTAATGTGAGTGAGTATTGGGCAATGCGAAGTCAAGGTAGTTTGATGCGAAATGAATAAGGCAAAAAGCAACATGGATGAAGATAGATGTAGGCGTAGAATTCCCATACTTGTAGGTATTCGGCATATATTATATAACAACAGACGAAGGATGATAGCTATTCGAAGGATGATCACAATTCTGCAGGTTATTCTGGAAGTTTTTGCAAGATAAGTGCGTCTCATGAACTATGAATCACCACCTAAGTGAGCCTTGACAGCGTTACGCATTTGAAGTTCTAAATACACTTCAAATAATTATAAGAGTTCTTAATCTTAGTATTCTTAAATAAACTACTCATATGTTAACCTCTCATCTATTAATATCTACATGGAAGCCCATTGCTGAAATCCAACCAACAATATTTTCACATTGCGAAGTTAAAATTATTCAATGATCATGAAGATATATCACTCAGAACATGGTACAATATCGATAACATCATGTGAAATCAAATCTTAAACTATTAAAATACTTACATTCAAATACTTCGGCACGATCGTTCATTTTAAACCAGTGTTTCCGCCAGGATTTTCAGTTTGGATGGGTAAAGTCAAAATTGGGAAAGTGTAAGTGAAGTATTGTACGGTTTCTATCGATTTTCACAGCAAACATTTTAAAGTTCGGGGGGTGTTGTCTATACTTTGGTGTTAAACACCCCCCACAGAGGGATCTGGCGGAATCACTGTTTTAAACTTGAAACACGTGATCAATTCTACACATTTGTCCCAACTCCCAAGTGAGGAAGAAATTTTGGCATGTAATATCCCGCTCTTTTTTTTTCTTTTTAACATGGCAGCAGCGCGCAACCGAACAGAGGGTCAAGTGACCATCTGGTCCTCCGTTGCTCCGTCGAAGGGGGAATTCGGATAATCATCGACGGTGCATCCGACGGAGCAAGGGTACGTAACGGAGCATAAAGTGCCAATTCGGAAAGGGAGTTAGTTTCGTGTGTCAACCTTTGTCTCGAGAAAAGAGAAGTCAGGTCTCTGTAAACACACACACGCAAAACCTAACACATATCTCACCCCAATACCTACCTCCTTTGGTAGAAGGATTTTTAACTCGTTTCGTTTTACATCCACGTGTTTACTAGGAATGCAATTTATGACACAAGCATTCGAAACTAGTTAAGGATATTTATTTTATTCTCTCTCTCTCTCACATTGGCTGCCGCGTACTATTATCGAAAACGAAAAAACAAGTAACACCTGCGGACTTAGCTCGTAACTTTTTTTATGAAAGAAGAATATTGGTTTGGCAGCCAAGATAATAATCATTTTTTTTTACCTAAACTGTTTTAAATAACAGTTTTTTCAAAAGTAACAGTTATAACAATTTAACAAAAAATAACTTTTATAAAAATAGCAGGTGTTATTTTCTTTGCCCATCTCTAGCTCACAGTAGACGTGGATGATGATGTCAAGCCGTACAGCCCCTCCTTGCTAACATCGAATGAGCCTGTTGATTCGAACTGTGAGTAGTCACTTGTCGAGTTATAACTAGAAACCACGAAGGGAAACTTTTCCGCTTTTCCTGGAAAACACATCCCAATTCATCACTGGCCAAGGTGACCTGTTGCCAAAGTGATAGCTTTTTGCAGCTGATGCTGTTAATCCCTTTGTTACAAGAATAGGTTGAATTCTGAGAACACACCTAATTTAAAGCTGCATTATCACCTTGGTAAATTTAGTAGTGCAAATGTTTCCAAGTATTTTGCTGTCTCGTACTTTAAAGCTGTCACCGAAGTTCTGAGTTTCTAAAATACAAGTACTTTCTTTCCAATATTCCCCATTATTTATTTATTTTTTAACAGAATATAAAACATTCTCAGCCAAACTTGGGTAATGATATCGGCATATACTTCTCTGCGAAAGCGACGGGAAAAACATCTTACTCTTCACCTGATGGAAAACAGGAAAAGGTTGTTGAAAATATAAATGGTTGCTATGTTTGAATAGTTCTAATTAGGCATTTAAGCAAACAAGTAAAATCACATTGATTTAAGTTTTATTTCTAACAGTGTATATAGCCAAGCATGCTAAGCCAGGCAGAAGTTTAAGTTGCGATGTTCCTCTGTGAGCAGCTTGGGATGCGACAGGTTCCAGAGCACCAGCGGCTGGCGGAAACCTGTTAGAATGGACGACTGCAGCGCCCATGCTCTGAAACAAGAGACTATTGCCACCAAATAATGTAGTCTGGGTTATACTACAATATTACAACGCTTTCTCCTATAAAGAAAGGTTCCGGTACAACTCATATGACAATTTCTACATTTATACTATTTTTACAATTTAAGTCGTTGAATCAAAAAAGGTGCCGGTACGCTGTACCGTTGCATACCGCCAAAAAGTCATATATATATATATATACAGATGCTTATCAGAATAATGGAAACACCTGAACGAAAGTGCAACTTACCTGATTAATATGGTGTCGGACCACCTTCCGCCTTCAGAACAGCCTTGATGCGACGTGGGATGGAGGCATAGAGGTCGTGAATGGTAGCAAGTGGAATATTACACCATTCCTCGTGCAGGGCATCGGCCAGTTCTGTGAGAGAGGATGGAGGTGGAAATCGTCGCCGGAGTCGTGTTTCCAAGATGGACCACAGATGTTCAATTATGTTGAGATCTGGGGATTGGGCGGGCCAGGGGAGGTGTTGAACTTCATCCCGATGTTCCTCAAACCACGCTGCAACAACTCCAGCTGTGTGAATGGGTGCATTATCATCCTGGAATATGGCGTCATTGTCCGGGAACAACATCCGGACCATAGGATGCAAGTGGTCTCCTAAAATTGCGACATAATCGTTGGCAGTGATGCGTCCGCGAAGTGTGACCACAGGACCCAATGAAAACCATGATATTGCGGCCCACAGCATCACCGTGCCGCCGCCATGTTTCACAGTTGGGCGGAGACACTGCAGATCATACGCTTCTTTGGGCGTTCTCCACACATAAACACGGCCCGTGGTTTGGAATAGGGTGAATGGTGACTCATCCGACCATACCACACGTTTCCAGTCGTCAACGGTCCAAGTTGCATGGTCGCGGCACCATTTGCGGCGTGCTAAAGCGTTCTGGTCCCTGATGAGAGGTTTGGCCCGTGCAACACGACCCCGTAAGTTCATGTCATGTAATTCGCGGCGGACTGTGATTGTCGAAACAGGTTGTGGGAGGTGCTGATTGAGTTCCTCCGTCACTTGCGCCGCAGTGGCACGACGGTTCCGCGTGACAATGCGCTTTAATACCCGGCGTGCCCTGTCACTGATGCTTTTCTTCCGCCCACTGTTCCGCTTCCCCGATGTGGTTTTCCCGTGTGCTGTGTAGGCCGTCATCACCTTCGACACTGTCCCTGGTGACACACCTAACACACTAGCCACTGCCGTCACACTCACTCCACATAACCGCGCACCAACAATTTGCCCTCTTTGAAACTCTGAGAGGTCTCCCATTTTACACTACCTCCGTCTGCTGCAGCCACTGCACACTCCTGTTCCACGACGCCTGACGTAGTATGGAGACCGACCTAACACACCACCCCCAGCAGTCCGGCGCTGCGGTCGCCACGACACCACTGCCAACCCATACATCTGACGTATTGCCAACTACAGGTGTTTCCATTATTCTGATAAGCATCTGTATATATATGGGCAACGCCCTAGCCGAACTGGTCTACCGGTTCCCGTAAGATCACCGAAGTCAAGCAGCTCTGGGGCTGGTCAGTGCTTGGACGGGTGACCGTTGCCGTACTCCAGATGATTTTGCTTGTGCGGCGTCCACCCAGCGTCGTGAGGCCAATTGGGGAGCTACCTGAATAAAGAGGTAGCGATCACAGTTGAGAGCTTCAGCTCTCTTCTCCCAATACGTCTGGTCAGCGTGGGAGCAGTAGACCACCTCCTCCCTCCATGAGAGGCCTCATCCAGTAGTGGATTGAATATATATATATATATATATATATATATATAGATATATATATATATATATATAGATAGATATATATACACTTTCATTTACGATTGTATACTATCATACTTTAATTCTTAGGATTCAACGTCCGTGCGATTTCATACCTGTTGAATGATTTTAAATTTTTACCCTAGCTTGATTAGAGTTGCCACGAGACGAGACGAGACAGAGAAATGGCTATAGAAAACGAGACGAGACAGTTTTCGTAATGCACAGTATACATCTTTTCGAGACGAGACATTCACTGGACAAGATATTTTCGAGACGAGACAGCCTAAATCTCGTCTCGTCGGCAACCCTACGCTTGATCTTTATTTGAAAAATCAAACATCGACTGAACTTTCGATATAGTCAAGTGGATGCGATAACGGATGGTATGGATTCAGAACCGACTGCCTGCACCATGAGAGATTGCAACAGCAGCTTACAAAGATTCTGACAGAGCCTAAACGAGGAAGATAGAGTATCGAATGTTTCATAGGAAAATAAATTACTCAGTATTATTAGCTCAGACCATTTGGATAGACTATTAATAGGAATTTCCGAACAATAGCGTCCTTGGAGTTGGTAATTCTGCTTTACACACATGCATTTATAACCATTCAAGGATGTTTTTTTTCTTCTAATCGAATCAAGATATAAGGAATTTTGTACTAAGAATATAAAAGACGAGTCCAATTGTGGTTTTAGATGAGTTGTAAACATTAACCAAAACATCTTTATTATCGGTAACTTGCAATAGTCCTCTCGAAAGGAGGACATATCTGCTGTTCAAAGAGTGTCCAACAAAACAATACGCTGCTGGATTTCTGGTCCAACATATTGTCATTTACTGCATACTGTGTAAATAGGTTACATAGGTATTTTACTGTTTAAGTCAGGATTCAGTATCTTCAAGCATTTTTACGCATTGTAATCATACTTACGAATTACATTTTAGAATCTTAAACTATATGATTCAGTCAATCATTGGTAAACTGCAAATAAACAATTTATTTATTCCATAATTAGTTTATAATAAACACGTGTGTGAGAGAGAGAGAGAGAGAGAGAAAGAGAGAGAGAGAGATTATGATGAGGCAGAGAGATAGTGTAATTACGTACGTGCGGCCATGTACTCACTAGCTTCCCTAATATTATGATGCCACATACAGTAAATTCTCGACGAAACTTAAACCAGATAGCTCCAAACAACACACCCACACACAAATTGTTTGAAAATTTGCACCACGGAGGGTTGGGGCGGATTCCTAGTATCTTTCCCTGCTCCGGTTCTCTCTATATATCTATCCCCATCTCTCTCTATTTATTTCTCTCTTTCACACACACATTCACACCTATATGCAGACATAAATGAGCACCCAAATCGAAGAGCAAAAATTGATGTAAACCTCCACTACCACAGAGGAGTCATATATTATAATCAGGGAACAGTTACAACTACCACATGCAAGCCGTAAAAATGACCACAGAAAAAAAAACGCATAAAATTTACGTGGAGTAACAAAAAAAAACCTGGGCTCCCTATCTTGTTCCCAGAATCGTGATGTTTCCAATGTTTGTATAATTTTCTCCTTTGTGTTTTGTTACAATCTACCCCCTGGCCTGTGGGTAAAGGGAAATAAAATTATCAGACGAATGACAAACCACAAGCAAGACCACCTCCACCTATGTATATGTATGTGTTTGCAAAATATGGGAGAAAAGGCTAAAAGATATATACGAGGTGCATTTGAAATGTACTACAGGAATTCTCTTAGCCAGTGTACAAGCTCTAAAAATGAAAGAAACACGAATATCAGGAACTCTGAACAACAAGCAAAGCACGAGGATGATTCCAATCGAAAGCTTAAATACTTTATCGCGAAATGTATTGAACACAAACAATTACATTACCTTTCTATCTGGTACCCCTGTCTGTGCAATACAAGTGTTCGGTCGGTTGAAAAGTCCTTGAGGAAACAGGTCTTTTGGCGTTGTGTTGCGCCACCGCCTGCCGTACTTTTCGTCGGATGTGTTCCGTCATGAAACGTTCTGCTTGATTTGTAAACTTTGCTACAGGGACAAGCATGCATTATCATACTGCTCTTTGATTCTGCAATGAATTTCGGTGATGGTCAAAGGATTCCGAGCACCCATCAAAAGTTGCTCGCAAAAAAAAGTGCCTACACAGTGTTAGTGTTTATTCTTATTCAATTGCTCGGAATGACTAGTTTGTAAACACACACACAAAAATAACAACCGTTGCTCCTCTTTGGTGCATGTTGACAGTAGAACCAGCACATTTGCACTACTGCCACCTCTGGGTTACGTGACATGCAATGCCTCTTTCTGATACCAACTTGCAGGACAATCGAATAGTGTTTCGATCAATCGAATAAAGCTTCGAAATAATACCACGACCAAGCTCTACGTTATCGAGTGGTACTCACGTTTCAAAATAGTCAAACGTCCGTTGAAGATACGAGAATGTTCAGGACTCTCGTTAAGCAAGCAAATTTGATGCAAACATTAACAGAGAAGTTTGGAAAAATTAACATTACGTAGCAATAGTAGAAACTCAACGCACAGTGTCTGCTCATCATGACTAAATTCTTGCACATGTCCGATGAAACTTATTGCTGTCAAATCAATTCTTGGATTCCATACAAAAAGGAATATCACGCGATCATTTGCAAGGGGCTTCAGGAAAAAAGCATTAAGAAAATCTTAATCCCGATGTATTATGTTTCTGAGACGCTAGATGGAACCCGTATCGACGACTTTTACACCGCCTGCTGCTGGTTTTCGGAACTGTTTCCAAATTGTTCGCGGCAGTGTTGTTAGCTAATATAAGAAAAAGTAATACAAGAGAAGTTGTCCTTCTACTTGACTCGGTCATTTTCAATTTACTACCAGATGTTCGGAAAAGTGTGTGAGGGGGAGGTGGGATTTTAGGGCCACGGGCTGCTTTCTCCTTCCTTACTTCTTTCGTGTCTTGTCTTCAGCGAAAATCTGTCTGTTGTCTACAAGGCCAGACGCACAAAAATAAAATCCCTTGCGTGTGTTTCCTGCAAAAGCAATGAAAGAAATCGCATCTTGCAAAGAAAGAAATAATAATAATAATAAAAAAAAAACCGGCCACAGCCTGCGTGGTCTTCTGACTATGGCGAATTTTGAACTGCATTTGGAGCAATTTGAACAGTCCTAATTCCAACCATAGAATCAGGTTTTGGCTCAGGCTGGATGAGTGATGATGAGAATGAAGAAAGTGGGAGGAAACAGGAGAACTCCAAAAAATCCCACGCATACGGTTTTTGTCCACCACAGAGCTATCATGGCATGAGCAGAGATCGAACCGACAACCTCTAGCACCAGACCAAAGGTCTGCGCTCTAGCATTGAGCCAGCGCATCCCCAATAATATTTAGTTCACTCCACGGCTAAAGGAAAAGTCGCAAGAAATGGCCTGAATCAGCTTTACCAGGTGTATCGTGTGCGATACGCACGCGCCGTGAATGGCGTATGGGGGATGTGGAGGCAGCGCTCCACATATTCTGGACCTACGGTACGAAGTGAGGTGGTCAGTCTTACGCTCGACCGCCTTTACCTTCCCAGGGTGCCCAGGAGTATCAAGGACACTCTGGTACTCAATTTGATAAGGGACTGAGTGCACCTCAGAGCGCCAGACATGAGATCACGATTTAAAAAATACCCATCGTCCTGGCCGGGGTTTTAACCCGTGCTGCTGGATTTGTAGTGAGACGCGCTACCACCTTAGCCACGACGATTCATATAATTGAAGATATTTCATATAATATAATGGGTTAAGAAACAAAAATGTCAATTCTGAGTAGTTGTTTTTTTTTAACGTGTTCTATATTATACTCCACATAACATATGAAGTTCTGAATATGCGGTACTACTCTTGTCGGTATTACGCCACTATCTTGTAAGGAAACTAAGAACTATTTCGGGGATAACTGCCTTGACAGAATGCGAGTCAAAACATGGAGAAGTTATTTTCGCCCAAAATGACAGGCGGTATTGTAAAATTGGCGACGATATGTAACGGACGACGATAGTTGACCTCGAAGTAATAAAAAATAATACCATTTAAATGAGGGAACAGAGTAATTTTAATGGGCATTTCTTTCGGAAAAACTAGTTTTTTGTATAAAGAAGATTTTGTTGCTTAGTCAATTATATATTTCTGCTCTTATAATATTAAGTAATAGTGTTATTGATAGTCGAGTGCAATGACTCGACTCTGAATACCTGAATGATTGACTGAATGAATGGGGGCTTACGTTGTACATTATTTGCTATTATATGCACAGTGCGATACGTAAATAAAAAACGGCTTACCTGTAAGTTCAATGAATTTAATACATTCATATAACGTACTGAAACTTAACATATTAGGTGCGGGGTCACACCTAGTACAAACTTTATATTTTGACGAGGGCCAAGTGAAATAGCATCGCGGGCCCTGGCCGACAACCTTCCAACATCCTCTTCCTCGACGTATAACAGAACAGCTTGATCCTGGGATGCCATAAATAAAACTAAATTCATTTTCTCTCTCACCTCTATGGAACAAGTGGACAACAGCTCCTGCCATAACATCGCGACGAACTTCATACAATACCCCCTTCTCCTCCCCCTTAATGTTAAACTAGGGTGATTGCACGCTTCTTGTATTATTGATGCGTAGGAAACTGTCATATATTTGTGTCAAGAGAATTGATTGACCAGCCGTAATTAACAAAACCACATAGTAAAGGAAGAATTGTAAAGTTGATCTTTGCAAGAATTGAGATTTCACTGTGAGCCTTGACTTCTAGAACGCTGACAATATGATCCGTGGATGCGACCCCTCGTTCCATTCCGGTAGCGTAGATAAGAATTTCTAAAGGGAGGGGATATATAGAAAATCATATCCGTGTCAGTTATGCAACCCAGCAAAACAAATTTCTTAAAAACAATATATTTAGGGACTATTTTTCTATAATTTTAGAACAGCATAATTTCGGTATTGTGCCGGAAAGTATTAAATGCATGAATATGTTACATCCGTATATTTTGCATAGTTCAGCCATAATTCTAATACAAATTTAGCTATATTTGAAACATCAGGCTGGATTTTGTAAAGAGCGAAGAGTTTCTAGACCAACATTTACTAATACTTATACGCTTACTTTGATGACAGTTTTCTCTTGTAAAACTACCAAACCGTTCAGGCACATTTGAAAGTTTGAGCTTTTCAAAGATATACGTAATTATTCGTTTCAGAGTATAAAATATAATCTTTGGCGTAGATGTGGGTGCAGGTTGTACAAAATCTGAAGCACTTTATTAAAGCTTGGAAATTTGATATGCTTCCATTGCACTTTTATTAGTTTCGCTTTCAAAATTCGCAATTAGTGTGTCAAATTTTCGAAATGTGCATATTTTCGGAGCTACTGGATGCCGAAAGCGTGGGGAAATGATTCTTAGAGTTTCATATTTCTAACACCACGAACAGTATAGCTGATGCGGCGCGGTACCCTCAAAGACTAAACCTTTCCTACTATTTGAAAATGCATATTTCAAAATTCCGCAATGAGCGCGCAAGGGATTCCCCAAAAGAAGTAGGAGATTCCGGAATATTTCTGAAGTAGAGGTGGATCGAAAATAGCATGAGTTGAAAGACTTCCCGTGTAAGGACGATATACGTCATTCTCAGCATCCAATCGGACAATGATATTTGATCTCTTTGATAACAAATAAAACATTCGATTAAATTATGCAATTCTTACTCCTGCTTGTTATGCAACGACGCATTTTTAAAAATTGTTCGGTGTATGGAATCTAATTGAGATATCGAGTTTGCTCAAACGAATAATTGTTTCCTGGTGAAAACCGTCCCATTCATGCTCATTTCGACCATCTTTAAAGAATTTCTGGGAATCCTCTAATTTCTTTGGGGAATCCCTTGCGCGCCCATTGTGGGATTTTGAAAGATGCATTTTGGGATAGTGTAGATTTAGTCAGTGTTCGATTTGTAGCGGGGGATGGTTGGGATTATCCCCCTCTCGGCAAAAATTTTCTTTGGTAGTTTTTACAGAAATATACCTCTAACCTGGGATATAGACAATAGTAGCATTAGTCGACATTAATTAGGAATATATACGGGGTGATGTCAAAATAAGTGCGCTAATTTTAGAGCTCCCGCGATTTCAATACACTAATTTAAGCTATATACAGTAAAACCCTCAAATTACACAGCAATTATTATTAAATACATATCATAATATTCAATGATCACAATTTTCATGTAATAATTATTATTAACAGGTACTGCCTTAACATTTCCCCATATACAGATGCTCTTGCATTATACGACTTCCTGATAATTAGTAAATGAAGCCATTATTGTGCTTAGATTATGAAGACTTCTTCCAATTCTCAAACGGGACGGGGATAAGTCATAGTGTTGTTACCGCCCATACAATTCATTTTATTTTTATCTTATCCAATTCTCAATGAATTACACAGTTTCTTAGTCCAAATATGTAAAAAGTATTGAATTTCCAATACATTATAGCGAAAACAACGTACATACCAATATTCAGAACCGGACCAGGGATTCTCTCCATTCCACCATAAGCTGTGCAACTGAAGCACTCATACAACCAGATCGATACGTTCTCTCATCTCTCAGAGGTAAAAAAAAAAAGCTCTCATCTCTTCTCCCCTATTATTTTCAACACGCAAGAGGGGGACGAGGGGGGGACGACGGTGTAGAAGTGTTTGATATTTATACATAACGTTGGGTATATGGGAGATCCCTCCCCCTCTTCAGAATTACCCTAAAATGTCGAAATCACACGATATTGGTCACGTGTTGTCGTAGTAATGGATCACATAATCTATGCTTAACTCAGGCAATAGAGAGCACCCTTCATCTTGACACGCATGTGTCGCGCTCCTCATCTTCTGCTAATTAAACATGAAAACTTTCGTGTCCACTGCCCAAAGTGCTTCCCAGCCAGAAGTTTAATGAATCAATACTTGTAGAAATATAGGAAAGATCACTCACGCACACAGACGTAATTATCGCATCATTCCGCATTTTGGACCAGAACGAGAAAAGAGAGATATTTACATACAGATATACATGAAGTTACGTACATTACCCAAAATACGTTCACACGAGATTAATACAAGTCCAAATAGCAACAATATTCAAAGTTTAAAGTACATATTTCTGATAGCAAATGGATCAATTTCTACTTCAGATGCATATAAGCAGCGTGTAGACAGTACCTTGTTGGAACAGCTATATGATTTAAAGATGCGTAGTCGCTGGATCAGAGGTTTAGGGTTCAATTCTGGGCAAAGCAATACATGTTTAACTAGGGGAAAGCAGGCTAGCTGCCATGACTCGAGATTTGAAGTTTATTTAGAGAGACAAGGACTGGTCGATACGGCATCAGAACGTCTCAGGATTCAAACCTGGACATCTTTAACTAAAGAAAGGAGAGCTAGTCGGTATAATATTGAAGTTCAAAGCTAGCTACTCCTACCTAGAGAGAGAATCGGGATCGAACCGAAGATCCCGCATACCAGAGATGAGCGATCTACAGCTGACCCACCGCGACACAAAACGAATCTGAAGCTGGCTGCTTTTCTCGTGGCTTGTTCACTTTTGGTGTTGCA